>CAUYON010073481.1:0-36801 GCA_963573935.1 Arctocebus calabarensis | reverse complement strand
ATAACCTCATTTAATCCTCAAGTAACACCATGAGAAAGGAGTAATTGGCTCGGTGCCTGTGGCTCAGCGGGCTAAGGCGCCAGCCACGTAAACCTGAGCTGGTGGGTTCGAATCCAGCCTGGACCCGCCAACCAACAATGATGGCTGCAACCCAAACCAAAAAAAAAAAAAAAAGAGAGAGAAAGGAGTCATTATCCCCATTTTCCAGGGTTGGAAATTAAAGCAGGGAGGTGAATTATTTAGCATAAGGATTAATTTAAGTTTAAATAATTTATTAAATAGTTCTATAAAACATTTAATAAAATTATTAAAATTTAATTATTTATCAAATTCAGTTATCTATTACATTAAAGTAAAAGTATAAATTATTTAAGTATAAGCTTAAAGAGCTGATATGTGGCAAATTCAGGATTTGATCCTAAGTCTGGGTGATTATAAAATTTTTTTTCTTCCCATTGTCCTAAGCTTTTAGAGGGAACTTGAATGAATGGCCTATCTGCTAAAAGACATGTGGTTCTAGAAGGTAGAATACTTTGACAAATTGTGTCTTTGTAAAGGGTTGCTATCTCTTAAATGAGATTCTCCCTCAGACAACTTTTCTTCTTAAAGGCATGCAGTTTCCTATGGACTAAGATGCAAACGATTCTTTTGAAACCATGTCCCTATTATAAGCCCAGAATGACCAATATTTTTTGAACTCCTTAAAATGTTGGGAAAAGAAGTGTTTTTTACACAAATGATTTTAATTTCATGTGCATTCATCATAACTGCGTATGATAATCTTAGGGTAGATTCTTAGAAAGATCTCTGAAAAGACTTTTGCCCCACCACCCTGTAAATTTTTTTACTGGATTCCTGAGAAGTATATTATTATTTATTGTTCTTGAGGAAAGTTGGCCAAAATCTGGGCCTCCCTTTTCTACACATAGCTGCCTCGTAGTGATGCAAACCTATAATATCTACAAATCATTCTTTATTTAAATTCATGCTTGCTTGCTCTTTATACTTAATTAAAAAAATATAGAACAAACACTTTTCCTTTAGTGTTTAAATTTCATACCACTTTCTCCTATTGATTCCCATTAACTAAGTTAACATTGCTGTTCTAGGGCACAGGAGCAGTTGGACACCTGAACAGTTCAACCTATAGACAATGGCAGAGGCAGTACAGAGAATACTGAACATTATACGGCACTACATTTGACAGGGAATAAAGGGAACAATTTGACGGTTTTCTTCCTCTGCTGTAATTCCCATAGCAAAGCAATAAAGTAAATCAAGGCAGCGTGTATCTCAGAGTTGAATAACAGCCCTCGGTATGGGAGACTTTTGAACAGGTAGTTGTTTATAATTATGGGTAAGAAAGAAACTTTGAGAGTTTGGATATCACATCTATGTTCACAAAGCTGGTCAGCAATATAGGAAGGACTTGAACTTAGAATGTGTGAGATTGGAACCTGCGGGCTTCATCACTATGTCATTGCACCTGCCCAGGAATGACTGCCTTCTGTCAATGACCAGTGGAAAGTTGTCTTTTTCCAACCACTCTGTGCAAGGCAGCTTCTTGATCTATTGGTAGTTCTTTCAGAAGAGAAAACGGAATTATTTATCATGATTTGTTTTCAGAGAACTCTAGCTTACTCCTGTGAGTTTCTGCCGCTCTGTCTAAGTACCCACTCCTCTGTTTTGTTAGATCGCATATAACACAACAGGATAGGATCAAGATAAACGAGATTGCAGGACTCTATGAAAGCGATTTTAGAAAATACTTGCAGCCCATAACAGCAAGATTAACATAATGATAATGTTTACATGGGCGACTGTTCTTACTATTAGAGTCACTTGAATTATTTAAGGAAGCTATGTCATGTCAGTAATTTACTTTTAAAAAAGTAGCCAAAATAAAAGGCATGATGCAACTACAACTTGCTAATTGGTAAGTCCCAGTAATGGATATATGTGTCTATCTTTAATAGTGTAAAAAGTGTTCATAGTAAAGAGTAAGAAGACACATTTTCAAGTGAAAAAGTAAATAATGATTATAGAATAGAGATTGAGGTAGTGGCGTCAAAGGAATAATCACTTTTACACTTCCCTACCGTTCTCATTAAAGCAAGAACAACAAGACAGTGAAGGAAATACTTTTCTCCCATTGTCTCCTTTAACCCACAGCAATCCTATGAAGTAGGGATTATTTTCACCTTTTTATGGATGAGGAAACTGAGACATAGAGAAAGGAAATGACTTGTTTCAGGGTACTCTTAACCAGAATATTTCATTCTTTTGCTATAGGGAGAACTGTGCAAAAGTGACTGAGTTGACAGCACTCGGGAGAGGTAGGGCATGGGGCAGGTGAAGGCACAGGGAATGATGAAATGGGTGAGTGGGGAGAAGCCAGGCAATAGCACAGAGGGGGGCCCAGGCAATTCAGGGAAGTGATGAGGTTGACTGAGAATGGAAAAGTCCTTGGGAGCAGTGCATTGAATGACCATTCTAGTATATCTGGTGTAGACTGCATATGAGAGGTCCGGGGAGGAATCAGTATGACTAGTGAAATTTCTAAGAATGAGAATGCAATTAGCATATATGGAAAGAAGATGTAAATAAAGGTGGGAAGGAGATACCTTAGGCAGGAGCTCTTGCCTGCTTAATGAAGCACACTGCACCACCTATCCCAATGAATTTTAAGACTGATCAGGAGAAAGATTGATAACAACTTCTTCCCAGTTTGTAAGATTACTTTCACAATGGAAACTGGACAGCTACTTCCAGTAATCTGTTTTCTGGCATTTCCAAAATCAATTGTCAAAATTTTTAATAGTTACTTCCTTTGAGAACAAGGTACTGACCTGACTTCAAAGCAGAATCCATTTTCAAAAGACCTTTGCTTATTTGGGGGAAAAGAAAAAGTCCTGTCTAAGATGTGGTCAGCTGTGTGCACTGCTGGAATTCTGCTAGTGTAGCTTGTGGGGGTGGGCAAAGTCAATCATTTTTGTAATATTGAAACTGGTTTGTTTCAGTTTATAGATTTTCATTAAATTTCTAATGCAAGTGGTTATTTTAAATGAAGTAAAGAAGCCTAAATTGTCCTACTAATTCAATAAAATATGGCCAAGAGGAAGAGAGCAGACAACTGGGAGCTACACAGGAGATCCTATCCAAAGTTTGCTTTTATATTTCCTTTCTGTTCTCATTAAAGCATGTCCCAAAGATCAAATGAACCCAGTATCCAAGCTGAAGGCAAGGGCATAAGTTGTTTACTTCCTCTCTGCCAGCAGCTCCACTGGCCACCAGGCTGGGATGCAGTCACCGGGGCTACAAGAATAATAATCCTATTTTCACCCTCCTGGATCTCCATCAGGAGCCACCAGGGAGCAGCAGATGACTGAGTCACTCACCAGGCTGCCTCCAGTTAGACACTTGGCTTGCAAATGAACGGGGAACCTCACAGGAAGGGAGGGAAGGAGGGGAAACAATACAGTATCAATAATTCACATCTGTGTGTCCTTTTGGTTCACAAAGTGCCCCACATAGATTCTTGCTTTTGATCTTGCCTTTTAGTGAGCAGGACATGCATCCTTAGTCCCCTTACAGAATACACAATCCCAAACCTGGAAATGTTAAGACAGGAATTTGTTCCAAATCGTCTAACTTGTTCAGAACACTGGCTTTGAAGACAAATGCCTTGGTTTGAATCCCAGCTTTACCACTAACAAGATGTGTGACCCTGGATAAGTTACTTAACCTCTGCATGACCCCATTTCTTCATCCGTAAAATCAAGCTAAGAATAGTATTCATCTCAAAAGTTGTTGTGGAAATCAAATGATAGATTACATGTCAAGTGGTAAGAACACTTTTGGCACAGAGCACTCAGTAAACACTATCCTTACATTTGTAAAATGCTTTACGGTTTGCACAAAGCATATCTAGTTCAACTACATTTATTAAGCCCCAGGGCCAGGCACTGTGCTAAATTTTGGAGACGCTATTATAAATCTTATGATCCCAGTGATCTCTCAAATCACAAAGGGATGTAAAGGATGAGCAGAGATTTACCAACACCTTCAATATAAAGTGATATTTTATGTGACAAATGTAATTAGAAGGAGAAATTAGCCCAGTCTGGGAGTGTTAGAAAGGGAAGGAAAGTATCTCTGTAACATTACCTTTACTATTATAAAATCCCTCAGAGGTTGGAGGAAGTGTTACTTCATCGATTCTATAAATGAGAGTAGGCTCAGAAGAGCTAAAGGACTTCCTATGTTCCATCAGCTACAGAATGGCAAACCTGGGTCTCAATTATGCTAAACTACCCCAAGAACACATTTTCTGTGGATGAAGTCACTGAGATAATAAGAAGGGTTTTTTTTTTCTTTCTCCCCCACTACCTTTCTTGTTTAAAAGGAAACAAAAACTTTCTTTCCTTATCTCCCCTTCTCAAACTGAAAAATTTGGCAAAGTTCGACTTCTCTAAAATCCATCATCTGCTAAGAATTACAGAAACCTAGTCCAAAAGACACTACCGTGTGCTTTTAGCGATCTGGAGGAACAGAAGAGTACATATTATTGAATCATTGTTCCACCACTAACAAGCTTTCTAACAGTAGGTGAGCAACGTAACCACGGAGAGTCTCACTTGTTTTCATTCATAGAGAAATGATAGTTTTCACTTCCTAGAATTGCTGTGACATGCCAAGTCCTTCGCCCCTGTTTGGTACACATAATAATTGCTCAGCACACATTCACTGTTAACTTTAGCTAGAAAAATGCCCCCAAGGACACCTACTTCCCCACTCTGGTCTGACCACAAAACTTATTGGTGAGTTCTTTTTTGAAAGCGTTTCCCATAACTTCCCTTGAGAAGCATCCTAATGTTTGACTCGTCTCACAACCCAGAAACCCAACTTTTCATTCTTTGCTTTTGTTTTCATTCAAAATGTCAACATTCTGCTCTCAGGCAAAAGCTACAAAGAGAGAGAGAAAAATCTCTGGTCATATATGTATTTTTTCTACATAAATCAATGAACATCACAACTTTCTCTCACACAAACTGTCTAATCCTAATGACTTCATTTTTGTCTGTGGAAGTTTTTGCTTCTTGTTTCCTCTGGTGATGGACAGGACTTTTTAAGTCCTGAGATTTCTGCGATGATAATGTAGGTATCTGGTCATAATATTGTGTGTGATTTACTCTTTGTTTTCAAAGCACATTCACATGCTTACCTTGTTGATCCTAAAACAGCTGAGCAAGGTAGGGAGAGTAGATGTCATCCTCAAGTTAAGGATGAGGAAACTGAAGTGTAAAGGAAAGAATAACTGATAATAGCCATCATTGCTAAGCACCAGTCTTCTCTGTATATTGCCTTCTATGGATGTGGACATCTTGAAAGCCCACTCTACTGGGTATAACAAGTTCAATTATCAGGAGAGAAAGGTGAGATGCAGAGATGGAAGTTATGTATTCAAGTTTCTCCATGGAGCAAGCTGAAATTCATGTCTAGATCTGTTTTAGTCCAAGATCAATGAGCTCAGTCACTGGTCTATGGAAGAAGATTTGTTCAATCCTTGAGTGACTGACATGATATTAAAATCCAGGGGTCCCAAGTCACAGTCCAGGTCATCATTCATTAAAATATTCATTCAGTCCTCCTTGATTGCTCCATGTGCTGGAGTTATAACCACCTGTGAGACTGCATTGCTGCTCACACAGAACTGCTTTGCAGCTGTTCCTCATTCCCAGTCTCCTTTTCTTCACTCCCAGTCCATGCCTATAATTTTGGGCTTCCCAAGCATGCAGTCTGCGGGTAAGATATATATATGCATATGTGCGTATAAATTTTATACATCTCATAGTTCCAGAATTTTCCAGATTCTATAGCAAAAATAAAGATTTGTCAGGCCAAACAAGAGTGTTAGGGATTCAACACCAAGGATATTTCTTCAAACATAGGATGTGGAAAAAAACAAAAGAGACAATATATTGGATGATTCTTCTTTTTACCTGAGTTCTGATCCATGTGAGTTTATGGACGTACTAACAGCTGAATTGTGAAGCAAGAGCGGAGCTGAGGGACAGATTCTACTCATGTTCATCCTACCTGGAGGACAATTCCTATCTGAGCTGCTTGTCTCTCTCATTGCCTTTCTTTCTCTCTCTCTCTCTCTCTCTCTCTGTCTCCTTCCTTCTTCTTTCCCTCTTTCTTTCCCCATAATTTTCCCCCCAGAATATTAGGGGGAAAATGCATTTTGTTTACATACTTTGTTTTTTGAACAAATTGAATAAAAGTTATAACCACCCAGACGGCATGCACTATACATAATAGATGTGAATTTAGTCCCCCCAGCTTGATTTTTTTTGAGATTTACTTTCATATGTGCACTAAACTATTAATTGGTTAGTTCTAATTTGGTATTGAGTACATGTGTTTATTTCTCCATTCTTATGATGTTTCACTTAGAAAAATGGTCTCCAATTCCATCCAGGTTGTCACAAAAGACAGTAGATCACCATTGTCTCTTTATGGCTGAATAGCAGTTCATAGTATGCATGTACTAGATTTTATTAATCCCTTCATGTAGTGTAGGCACTGGGTTGTTTCCATATCTTTGTGATTGTGAATTGTGCTGCTATAAACATTTGAGTATAGGTGTCTTTTTTATAAAATGACTTTTCCTTGGGCATATACCAAGCAGTGGGATTGCTAGATCAAATGGCAGGTCTACTTTAAGTTCTATGAGATCTCTCCAGATGATTTTTCATAGAGTTGTACTAGTTAGCAGTCCTCCAAACAGCACATGAGAGTTATTTTCTCTTCACATGCAGACCAGTATCTGTTGTTTTTAAGAATTTTAATATGAATGATTCTTGTTGGAGTTAGGTGATATCTCTTTGCAGTTTCTTTTTTTTCAGATTAATGTGAGGGTACAAACAATCACATTGCTGTTGTTCATGCCCACATAGGTTGTATTCCACACCCAAAAGGGACCACCACTACATTGTGCCCATTAAGTGGGTGCACCCTAAACTATCCCCCTCCTTTCCCTGCCCCCACCTCAAACTGAAAGGAATTTTTCTCCTATGTGGCAGTGAACTAGACCATCTATTGGCTTCATATTAGTATTAAGTATTAGATATTTGCTTTTGCATTCTTGTGATACTTTACTAAGAAGAATGTATTTCAATTCCATGCAGGTTAATACAAGAGATGTAAAGTCACCATCTTTTTTATTGCTGAATATTATTTTGTGGTACACATATACCACAATTTGTTAATCCATTCCTGAGTTGATGGCATTTAGGTTGTTTCCACATCTTGGAAATTGTAAATTGAGCTGCATTCTAGTGCAAATGTCCTTATGATAAAATATTTTTTTTTCTTCTTGGTAGATAATAAAATGATTTTTTTCTTGGGTGGCGCCTGTGGCTCAAAGGAGTAGGGTGCCAGCCTCATATGCCGGAGGTGGTGGGTTCAAACCCAACCCTAACCAAAAACTACCAAAAAAAAATGACTTTTTTCTTCTTGGTAGATGTGTAGTGGTGGGATGGAGGGGTCAAATGGGAGGTCTACTTTAAGCTCTTTGAGGATCCTTCATGCTTTTTTCCAAAGAATCTGTATTAGTATGCATTCCCACCAACAGCATAAAAGTTTCACTCTCTCTCTACAGCCATGCCAGCTTCTGCAACTCTGGGACTTTGTGATGTGGACTATTCTCACTGGGGTTAAGTGGTGGTTTTGATTTGCATGTCTCTGATAATTAAAGACCTTGAGACTTTTTTTCATATGTTTGTTAGCCATTTGCCTGTCTTCCTCAGAGAAGATGCTGTTCATGTCTCATGAAAGATGAGATTGTTTGCTCCATATTTGTTGATTAACGTGAGTTCTCCATGAAGCCTAGTTATTAAACCTTTGTCAAAGTGGTAACATGCAAAAGTCTTTTCCCATTATAAAGGATTTTTTTAAATTTTATTTGATTGTTGTGTCCTTAGGTGTGCAAAAATTTCTTAGTTTAATTAAGTCCCATTTGTTTATTTCTGTTGTTACAATTGCTATGCAAGTCTTCTTCACAAAATCTTTCCCCAGGCCAACATCCTCAAGGGTTTTTCCCACTTTATTCTAGCATTTTTATAGTTTCATGTCTTAGATTTACATCTTTTATCAATCTTGGATCAATTTTGGTAATTAGTGAAAGGTGCCGGTCCAGTTCCAATCTTTTACATGTGGTTATCCAGTTCTTCCAGCACCATTTACTGAATAGGGATAAAAACAGAACCAAAAACTTGATTAAAGATATGTCTCTGTCACTTTCTGTTTCAAAAGGAGATGATGGTGAAAAAGGAGATCCAGGAGAGGAAGGAAAGCATGGCAAAGTGGGGCGCATGGGGCCAAAAGGTAAGTAAAACGATATGGAACTGACACTCTGATGCCAGAATTGCTCTCCTGACCTGGAAATGAGCAGCCTTCTTAATGCCCTCTTCCTCAAAGATGTGTAAAGTGTAACTTGCTATCTGAGAGTTCCTATCAGATCTCCTGTCACCAAGTCTTGGATACATTTCACAAGCTGCATCCTTAGGCTGGCGTGGAGCACACTGGGATCCTCAAGGGAAAGCCGTCTCTGGGAAGATCTGAAAAACTACGAGTTTTAGAAACACAGCTGTGCTTATAGCTGTATCTCCCCTCTGAATCCATTGCTAGGATACTTTTTTTTTGGCTGGCCTAATGCTTAAGGAAGATAAGAAGAAACAAAAAGAGTGGCCTGACCCATTGATAAAGTCACCTTTCCCCAAGTGCTCTGTATTTCTTTAACTCTTATACAAAGGAATGACACAAAAGGGCAAATGATAATGATGTGGAAGAAGTGGTATCAAACATGAGAAAAACACTGGGAACATTCCCTGCCAACTGATGCAAGATGGTTGCCCTAGACTGCTTATTTTAAAATCTTGAATGATTCAAAGAAAAGAAAGAGTCACAGGCTCACAGTTTGAGAAGTGCTAAATTAAATTCACCTTATTCTATAAATATTTTTTTCATTTTTCAATCAGAAAATTATTCTCAGCCATCAAAAAAATGGAGATTTTGTAGCATTTGTACTAACTTGAAAGGAGGTGGAACACATTATTCTTAGTGAAACTCACAGGAATGGAGAAGCATGAATCCTATGTATTCAACTTTGATATGAGGACATTAAATGACAATTAATGGAACAGTAGGCCATGGGGGAAGGAGAGAGTAGACAGAGAGAGAAGGAGGGAGGAGGCGAGGGAAAGAAAACAAAAAAAGGAAAGAAAATAGTGACTAATTCTCACATAAATTGGATTCAATTTTCACCAAAGTACATTACTTAAACATTAATTTTTAATTCAACTTGTCAATATATGTTTTAGGATATTGCATCCTCATTTATAAGGGTAATATGTTTGTAATTTCCCTTTATAACAATATAATTTTTCCTATTTCAATGTCAGGTATATCCAGATCAAGTAGAATGATTTTGAAATATTTCTTTTTTTTCTTTTGTCCATAAGATTGGCATGATCTGTTCTTTGAAACTATCTTTTACTTTTATTTATATAATATTACTTGTCTATTTTTTGAGACTTTGGAAAAAAAATAAGAGGTTAACTGATGACTCCATATTGAGCCTCAGAGACAAAGCATTCTATAATAGACATACTCTTATATGACAATGTGAATGTTACTTTCTTTGCATTATTATTAATATTGCTTAATATTTCGATGTAGTAATCGTCTGTTTTCTTTTCTGAATGTATTTATCTTCCTTCATTCTTTACGAGGTTTTTGTTTCTAGTCCTTATCTTAAACATTGTTATTGTTAATAAATTTTAAGCCTTTTTAATTCTGTGAAGGCAAAAAGTGGAAACCTAATAAATAGATGTATATGTAAAAAAAAAAAAAAAGAAAAGAAAATTATTCCCACAGAAATAAAATTTCCTTAACTGGCAAATAGTTTTTAGATCATTGTAAAAAATTAACAATTTTGAAAGAACTCAGTGATTCCTAATCATAGTTTTTTGGATGAAAAGATGAAAACTCAGAGGGGCCATCTCTGTTGTCTCTTTGATCACTGAGTTTTATAACATCACATTTCCTCCCCTGTTTTAAGTGGCTGTGATTACCAAATCTTGTTAGATTTGATAAAAAAAGAAGGGAAATTGATTCCCGAAGCAATGCCAAAATGGATCAAGAGAAAAAGAAAGCCAGAATGGACTCAGCCCTTATCTAACTTTTATTTTAAATATCTTCTTATTAATCATTTTAGAAATTCTGCATCAGCAATTATTTTAATACCATGATGTCCAGGATTTTCATAGTTACCCAAATTTTAATTTTAATACATACATTATAACTCTGTTAAAAAGAGGTAATATAGGATAATATAGCATGGAATATATGTTAGATATCACAGGTAGAAGTATATACATTTTGTTAATTTCCTTCAAGTGAGTATCACATGTTAACCACATTTTTCCAGGCAAGATAAAACTTTATGATATAAAGATGACATGATTTGCTTTCTAGGAATTAAAGGAGAACTGGGTGATATAGGAGAGCAGGGCAATATTGGCAAGATGGGGCCTATTGGCAAAAAGGGTAAGTTGCATTTTACTGTTTTCCAGTAGCAATTTAAAGCAAATTGAACACGCTCTTGAAATATTTTTAAGATTTTGCATCATTAAAGTGATCCCGTTTCTTTCTTCTAAAACGTGAGTTTTCTCTGTCTTAATAGCTTGGCTCTTTCTTCCATGCACGTATGAGAAATATATCTCCACAGCATGAATAAAGAAAGGCCGTGAGAAAAATTAAACAAGATATCAGGAATAGCATTAAGCATTAGGTTCCAGTTGTCTCTACATTGAATTCTCTCCTGGGCTCTACTGATTGGCTACTGATCCTTGATACAATCAAAATGATGCATGATCATTCATAAAACACAAAGTAGGCGGAACAAAGTATAATTTTATTTCTTAATCTGAGTGGAGTAAATGAAAATTCTGTACCTGTGATTTATTAACTGGATGGGAACTTAAAACATCTACCTGTATGCTCATTTGTTTTCAGTCATTTCCTGCTCTTGTATATAACTGCAGCATCAATATTATAAAACAGACGGAGTCTCCTTTACATCATCTCCTCCCTACTTCTTCTCATAAAGCCCCACAATAGGAGCAGGTTCTAATTGTTCCTGATATATAATAATTCATACAAGCATTGTTCTATGTGCTTTAGAGATACAAATCTGAATGATAATTAAAATTTTATTGCAGGGGATGCAAAGAGTATTTAGGGAGATAGAGCTTTCTTAAAAAGAATTAAAGTACTGAATGATGTGACTACTCTGGGAACCATATGGGGGAGTAAAACAAGACTGACATGAGGTAGAACAGGTATAAATAATTCTTGGGGAATAGTAGCATTATAAAAATGGGGGAAAGGCATTAGAGGGATGCCAGAGATTCTTGTGCAATGGTACAGATTAGAGAAAGCTCTGTCATGGGCAATATCATCCCTGTAGACTTGATGTGCACTCCATATTTTCATAAATGCTTGTGCAGCTTCATAATTAAACATGTGTCTCACTTGACCAGCGGTATGTTCTTGCAGGCAGGTTTACAGCTGAGGCTGCAGCCTCTCTCGTCTCATCATGCAGCTTACCACTCCCTCTCTGCCCACACTTTTGATTACTTTGAGGTATTTCCTTCAGCCTGCATATGATAACAGGAATGAAGGGCAGTGTCACTGAAAAAGATTACACAGGTATTTTGGATCTGGTGGCTTATATTGTATGTTCACCTATAGTTGAAAAGTTCATAGCTAGGTGTGTGTCTGTGCTGATTTTACCAAGAAGCTAACAAAGCTTCAGCTTCAGTGTCTTTCCTTTGGTCCTTACCAAGCTCCTGATAAAAGCCTTAGCAATGAGTTCACATGGCCACGTATCTTGATAAAATTTGTAAAGTTAGAGGGGTTAACTTCATTGGTTAAGATAGTGCTCCTCTAGATTTTAAAAAATTACTCTCCCCCAAGCCTTTTTAGATTGATTTTTCCTAATTGCCTTTCCCTACGAAATTTTAATGCTACCCATGGACTATATATTTGTTTGTTTGCTATGTGTATATTTGTACTTCCTATATTTAAAAAGAGGAGTAAAATTTTCTAACTTTCCAGAGTGATATCACCCCATTGAAAAACCATTATTGGGGGAGGGGGAGGGTGGAGCAAAATGGCAGACTAGAGATAGCTCCTTACCAGCTACTCATGGTAATACAGCACAAGGTGGACTTCACCCACCTTTAGCTGGAGGAATCTTCCTAGAAACATCACTCTAGGGGCACAGTGAAGCAGTGGGAGATATAGGTAGCCAATGAGGAGGTCTGGAGCTGAGTAAAACCAACAGAATGCAGGTGCTTGGTATGGGCAGAGACCAGCCAGTTGACAGGTTCTACCACAGAGGGCTGAAGACAGGAAAGGGCTGTCCCACAGTTTTTGGATTTGGGGTTTGGCTGCTCACTGGAGTGGTGAGGAAACTCAAACAGTGACCAGGGGCCATCTGGGCAGGGTGGTTCTCCCATCATGTTGGCTGCTAGTGGGGCACCACCATTGTTGAAATGCTGAGCATGAGAGGAAATGTCCACAGGATCCTAGTACATAGCCAGTTCTGACATGCCTACTGAGCTCAAGCGGTTATCCTTGAGGTGAGTGGAGTGTCCCCTGCATGCCCTGGGAGGGTGGCTTTGTTGCCAGAGGGCACTGTTTGATGGGCTCCTGGGAAATCTGGTGAGAGCTTTGGGATCCCAACCCAGTGAAGACTGAATACCAACAAAGCAAACAGGCTCGAATTGAAGGCAAAGAAGTAAAAACAAGAAGACTCAGTCTCCTGTACAACTACTAAGTGGCTTCCAGTATGTATTCTCTGTGTTCTAACAGCAGAGCACCACCTGGTGTCCGGGCAATATATTGTAATACACATACATATACACAGCTTCTTCATTTTTGCTTCTTTTTAAAATAGTCATACATACACACAGCTTCTTCATTTTTGCTTGTTTTTTAATACACATACATACACACAGTGTCTTCATTTTTGCTTCTTTTTTAAAGTTTTTCCTTAGTTTTTCCCTTTTCTTTTTTTCTATTTTGTTGTTATTGTTACTGTTTTTTTTTTTTTTTTTGAGAGGGGGAGGGTTGGTTGTATTTGTATTTTACTTTTTTCAATAGCAAGGCTTCTCCATTTTTGTTATGGTTTTTCAGCCCTTTTCTCTTGTTCATTTTTTACATCTCTTTCTTTGCTCTTGGTTGAGATTTTTCTACTTTTTCTCATCTGTCCCACATAAATTTCTCATACAACAGCTATGATATTTCTTTTATTCATTAAATTAAATAATTGGATTTTTAATTTTCTTTATTTTTCATTATCTTTTTCTTTGTTTTCTCTTCCTTGAGGGCTGGGGAGTCATGACATTGGTCTGGCTCAAAAAGACTATGAGCTCAGGGACTAGGGCGTCCTTCTAGATTTGGCCTTTGGAAAGGCAGGTCTCCACTGTAACATATTTCTGATTTTTTTCTATATTTGACAGAGGTCCTAAATTTGAGGGACCAACCCAACACAGTCACCCAAAGTCATAGAGTTTTGGGTGTGTTTAAAGCACCCTGCCAAACATCACCATTGCTCTGAATGCTCTTTCTCTTTCCTGTCCTTTTTCTCTCCTGTTCTTCAATTATTTACATTCATCCACTCTTCTTTTTTTTTTCTTCATCTTCCTTTTTTTCTTTTCTTTCTCTCTTCTCACTCTTTATTCTTATCTTCCTTTTGGCCTTATATCAAAAGGACACTTCAACATGTAAGTTCTGAGGCAAGGTAATTTAAAGTGAAGGAAGTAGTGAGAAGGAAAGAGTAGAAGAAGGAAGTGAATAAAAGGAAAGTACACATGAGGAGGAGCCAACAGAAAAATTCTGACAACATGAAAAACCAGAACAGCAACCCACACCAAGGGATCATGAATTAGTTATCACAGAGGATTCCATCTGTAAAGAATCAATGGAAATGACAGAAAGGGAATTTAAAATATGGATGGCAAAAACAATAAAGGAAATAAATGAGAAAGCAGAAAACCAGAAATGAGAAATGGATGAAAGATATGAAAAATATAGAAAGGATATAGAGGAGCTTTAGGATGTATAGAAGTCAATCAAGTAAATTAAAGATGCAGTAGAAAGTATCAATAACAGATTATATGGAGAAGAAATAGTCTCACAGCTAGAGGATAAAGTTCTTAAGCTAACTCAAGCAGTTAATGAGGCAGAAAGAAGAGAGAGAAAGCAGAACATTCACTTGGAGAAGTATAGGACTTCATAAGGCACTCAAACATACAAATCATAAGTATTCCTGAAGAGGAAGAAGAATGTCCCCAAAGAATGGAAGCCCTGTTAGAGGATATAAATGAAAGCTTTCAAAGTATCACTAAAGATTCTAAAGACTAAAGTAACACTAAAGATTCTAAGACTCCTTTTAGAGGGATATAGAACCTCAGGTCATAGCAACACAAATAAGAAATCCCCAAGATACATTGTAATGAAGCTTTCCAAAGTCCAGGCAAAAGAGAAAATTCTTCAAGAGACCAGGAGTAAGTGCCAATTGATCTACAGGGGCAGAACCATTAGGTTAATAGCGAACTTCTCACATGAAACCTTCTAAGACAGAAGACAATAGTCAGCTACCTTTAAGCTTTTTAAACAAAACAATTTTCCACCCAGAATTCTGCATTCTGCTAAACTAAGCTTCAAAATCAATGGAGATATCACTTCTTTTACTGATATGCAAACATTGAGGAAATTTGCCAAAACAAGACCAGCTCTTTAGAAAATACTTAGACCTATTCTCCACACTGGCCATCACAATGGACCACCAGTAAAGTAAACACCCAGGAACTGAAAGACAAAACCTAGCTTCCACAATAGCACAAAGGATAAAACTAAGGCACAAAATAAGATGAATGGAATTCCACCACACTTATCAATTCTCTCAATAAATGTTAATGGCTTGAATTCCCCACTGAAAAGACACAGGCTGGATGACTGGATAAAAAGGCACAAGCCACCTGTATACTGTCTAGCCTTATACACCCCTAGCCTTGAAGGACAAAGCAAGACTCAGCATGAAGGGATGGAAAACAACATTTCAGGCAAGTGGAAATCAGAACAAAGAAGAGAAGGGGTCATAATCTTATTTTCAGATATAAGAGGATTTAAAGAAACTAAAGTTAAGAAAGACAAAAATGGCCCCTTCATACTAGTCAAGGGAACAATACAACAAAATGACATTTGAATTCTAAATACTTATGCACTCAAATTAAATATTCCCAGAGTTACAAAATAGATATTGATTGGTCTGAGAAATATAACATCATCATACCTGGGGACTTTAAAACCCCTCTGGCAGAACTGGACATATCCTTTAAATAGAAACTAAACAAAATACAAGTGATTTAAATGCAATCCTAGAACAAATGGGCTTAATAGACATATACAGAACACACCATCTCAAAGCTAAGGAAGATACACTCTCTTCAATAGCCCATGTAACATACTCCAAAATATGTCAATTGTATCCTAGGATACAACTCAAACCTCAACAAAATTAAAAGAATTGAAATTATACCTATATCTTCTTAGAACCACAAGGCAATAAAGATGTAACTAAACTCAAACAAATATTTTCATCCTCACACAAGGGCATGGAAATTAAAGGAAGAAATTATTAAATTTCTCCAACATAACAATGAAACTACAAGTTACCAAAATCTGTGGGCAAAAGCAGTCCTAAGAGGGAAATTTATTGCATTAGATACCTACATCTGAAAAACAGAAAGAGAGCACATCAATAACCTAATGAATCAATCATCTTAAGAAAATGGAAAAAGAAGAGTAATCCAATCCTAAACCTAGCAGAAGAAATAACTAAAATTAAACTGAAAATAAATGAAATTGAAACCAAAAGAATCATTCAGAAAATTAATGAAACAAAAAGTTGGTTATTAAAAAAAATACATAAAATTGATAAACCTTTGGCCAGATTAATTAGAAATAGAAAAGTAAAATCTCTAAGGACCACAGTCAAAAATGAAAAGGGGAAATAACAACAGATATCATAGAGATACAATAGATTATCTTCTACTACTATAAGAAACTTTATGCTCAGAAATTTGACAATATGGAGGAAATGGGTCAATACCTGGAATCATACCCTCTCCCCAGACTTAACCAAAAAGAAATAGATCTCTTGAACACACCAATATCAAGTACTGAGATTGAAGAAATAATAAAAAGCTTCCAAAAACAACAAAAGCTCTAGACCATATTTCTATCAAACCTCCAAAGAAGAGATTTACCTATAATGCAGAAACTATTCCAAAACATTAAGAAGGAAGAGACCCTCTCCAACGCATTCTGTGAAGCAAACATCACCCTGATACCAAGACCAGGAAGGAACCCAACTAAAAACGAGAACTATAGACCAATATCAAAAGGAGTCTAGAAGCAAAAAATTCAGTAAAATCTTAGCCAATAGATTATAACTACACATTAAAAAAATTATGCATCAATGGCTCGGCGCCTGTGGCTCAGCAAGCTAAGGCACCAGCCATGTAAACCTGAGCTGGTGGGTTCGAATCCAGCTTGGGCCCGCCAACCAACAATGATGGCTGCAACCCAAACAAAAATAGCCGGGCGTTGTGGCAGGCGCCTGTAATCCCAGCTACTTGGGAGGCAGAGGCAGGAGACTCGCTTGAGCCCAAGAATTGGAGGTTGCTGTGAGCTGTAATGCCACGACACTCTACCCAGGGTGACAGCTTGAGGCTCTGTCTAAAAAAAAAAAAAAAAAAAAAAATTATGCATCAAGATCAAGTAGGCTTCATCCCAGGGATGCAAGGCTGGTTTAACATATGCAAATCCATAAATGTTATGAGAAGCAAAAACAAAGCACCATACAATCCTGGCAATAGATGCCTGGCTCATAGGATTTAATATTATAATATGTGTAAAGTGTGCAGAACAGTACTCGGCAACTGATTGGCACTTAGTAAATATGTGTTGCCTCCCTTCTGTTAATATATTGTCAATATCTGTTCTAACCTTTTCCAGCTTACATATAAGGGAAATGAGGGATCTGTATAGGCAGATCATTCTTCCTCAGCAGGGTGCCTGAAGTTGCTCATACTTTGTCCCCAGCTGTACCTTCAACTGTATGTTGTCCCTCACCTTGTTCCTCATTTCAGCCACTGGAGCTTTTCACAGTGAAGCTCAAATGCTGAGGCTTCCTTTATACTTGCAGCTGAAGCACTGTCTTTTCTGGTTTCCCCTCAGAGTATGTTATCTCTACTTAATGTCTCTATCACAACATTCATCACTTTCTATGGCTATAGATTTCACCAATGTCTCATTTTACCCAAGTTCTGAGGCTTTTCCCTGCACACGTAAACTGCATTTTGGAATTCAAGGATCTTTTCCTTCTATTAGGGGACCATATGAATGTCTGGCATCTTATAAAGTAAAGCATCCACATGGATCAAGTTAGAAAGCCTCAGTAAGTCCTTGGGCCCCCCTTCTTCCAGACAAAAAAGCACTCATTATACAGGAATGATGAGAGAACCAAGGGATGGCCCCAGTGCATGTGATATAAGGCACCATACAGGTCTTAGAGTAGCTTCCCCTTTTTCACTGTTGCTGGTGAAAAATGAGGTTAGGCAGAATCTCAATGCTGACTCCATCCATTCCCTTTCACATTGTCGCTTTGGGTCATATCATCAATTTCCCGGACACACCAAACCATAAGAGGATAAGCTCCATACTCCCAGCCTGAGTGACCCTCCTATATTCATCATTCACTGAGCTCTTGCTCAGTCTGTTCCCAAATCGCCACTGGAGCATAAACTTTAGTATATTTCTCTCAGGGTCTTCTCTTTTGATTCTCAAAAAAACTTAACCAAGTCTCAGCGCCTGTGGCTGAACGGGCTAAGGCGCCAGCCACATACACCTGAGCTGGTGGGTTCGAATCCAGCCTGGGCCCACCAAACAACAATGATGGCTGCAACCAAAAAATGGCCGGGCATTGTGGTGGGCACCTGTAGTCCCAGCTACTTGGGAGGCGGAGGCAAGAGACTCACTTGAGCTCAGGAATTGAAGGTTGCTGGGAGCTGTGATGCCACAGCACTCTATCCAGGGTGACAGCTTGAGGCTCAGTATCAAAAAAAAAAAAAAAAACTTAACCAAGCATTTCTTCTTGCGAATCAAAGGCTTTTACTTTCAATTCTTGAGTCTAGTATGGGCTTCCAGAGCTTATTTTGAAGTTAATAAAGCAATATTTTTTTTCTTTCTTCTTTAAAAATACAGCTTCTCTGAGAATTATTTTGTAGATCCCTCTAAATGAGAAAATTATCTCCCACAAAGAAGAAAAGAAGGCAAAATTACCAAAATTGATATTTCAGTAGAATATAATTTGACATTTTATATTACAAGTATTTGCATATATCACATCTTTTCTAAAAATTATAAACTCCGTCAAGATTTGATCTTGTCTCTCTTTATATCCTCTCAAAGTACCTAGCCTTTTGTCTTTCATTGACTAAGTAAATAGTAAGTATTTGTTGAATTAAACTGTAAAAACGTAACAGATTTTTTTTTTAAATCCAAGGGCAAATCCACATGAAATCATTTGGGCAATAATAAATACACTGACACTACAATGTGCTAATTAATCTGGATTTAGAAAACAATGGTATTTTGTAAATTAAAAACATGTTGAGGATTGTATTAGCCTTGTGCAGAAGGCCACATCATAAAAAATATTTTAGTGAGGCGGGCAACATGATTTTGGTAATGTTCCTAACACAATCTGCTGGAATGCTATTTTCAGTCTAAAATGATTATGACTCATTTTATTAATTATGCTTGTCCAGCCAACCCAAAATCAAATTATTTGAAAAAACCGAGGGATATTAGTTGGAGATATTGTAAATGAAATTTTAAAACTGCTTTGATTTTTAGGTATGAAATAATTCACACTTTATTCATATATATACGTTTGTGTGTATATAATAATATATATAATATTATATTACGTTATATATATTATAGTCACATACATATATATATATATATATATATTGTTTTTATTCAGGTGACAAAGGAGAAAAGGGTTTGCTTGGAATACCAGGAGGAAAAGGCAAAGCAGGTATGATATGGTCATATTCTCTTTAATCTGTAGCATCATTCCAAATATATTCCTTTCAAAAATAAGTATGTTTTAGTAAAAACAAGAGTCTTTTCAGTATGCTAACCCTTATTTTCCTTGGGCTAGAGGAAAGGGAAGAAGAGAACTTTCCTCTCTACTCACTGATATCTTTCCAAGCCCCCCAGGGAAGGGAATGATGGCACATTCCACCATACTTGCCATACTTACTGTTAGAAGCAAACTCAGAACCTCAGGAAGCAGCCCTCATTCTCCTGGGCTAAGAGGAAAGACCAGCAGCAGCTCCTGTATCAGCATACCTTACTTCCACTAGCATCTTAACCAAATGCTGGCCAGCAAAGTGCCAGCAGCAGCTTGCCCTGATCCAGAAGGACCTCATGGTTATAGCACATGTTTTCCATGGCCACGTAGATTCTCCCAGAGGATAAGGAAAAGGCTTAATTCTCTTATGCGGGCATGTATTAGATGCTTACTGGCTTCACATTAGTATTGAGTACACTGGATACTTGCTTTTGTAAAGGTGTATGACACATCTCTTGGGTGTGGGACACAACTACTTGAGGGGCTCTACCTAACAAATACAAACATTGTAAATTCATTGTTTTTACCCTAACATTAATCAGAAATTTTAAAAAATGAATTTTATTTCTAGTGCTTTATTCAGGGAAAGGGGGTAGATTGTCCCTGAGTAACTTCGGTTGTTTCTATCCACAGGGATGTAGTGAAGACAAATTTTAAGAATAGCTTTACATTCCTTACAGTTAAGCATTAACAGGGATAAATGAAGCCATATTTGTTTCCTTTAGCTAATAAAATTACTAATTTTAATTTTCACATTGTAACAGAAAAAAAATCAAACACAAATATGACATAAAACAGCCAGCAAATAGAAAAAGGGAATGGTTTGAATTTTACATAATTTTCTTTATAATCCCTTCTATATCACAACAATATTTGTAAGTAGTGGAAAATCCAGGAGAGCAAAGAAGAATGAAGGACAAAATCATAGTTAATCCACAAACCGAAAAAAATTGAAGCTCTTTAGAGGATTTAAACCTAGTCCTTGAAATACACATAAGCTATACCTTAAATAAATAATCAGAATTAACATTTGATTTAATGACAAAAAGTTTCTCCTGTCTTAGGAGAGGTATGTGAACCAGTGAATTATGCAGAAACAGCCAAGAAGAATAGCTGGAAATATGTTTTAAGAAAGTAGTAAAAATTTTATTTTGAGATTAGGGAGACACATTCTGTGTTCAACAAAAATGCCAAATGGTCTACAATGTGTGTGCAGGGGTTTTTCATATTTATTCTTCCTTCCAAAAATCCAGTTTAGAGTTGCCTTTTAATTCATTCAAAACATTTAAATGATATATTTTATGATTTCTAAAAAATAATTTAAATTGGAGACCTTGTTTTAAAAAAAAGATTAAAGTCTACTCATTCTCAAAGTCAAGCCACTCTTGGGAAAAAAAAAAAAACAGTAAATAATGGAAAGAGAGCAAATGTCCCTTTCAACTGGTCTTTAGTTTATGTACTTCAGCGTGAGTTCGCAGTTTTTATCATTTAAAAGGTACTGTCTGTGATTGTGGACGATATCGGAAAGTTGTGGGACAACTGGATATTAGTGTTGCTCGTCTCAAGACATCTATGAAGTTCGTCAAGAATGGTAAACATTTTCTCTTTTGTTTTGTGCTATATAACTGCTGATTAGTCTCTTTCAACACTATAATTTCAATACTCCTAGCAGGAATATTTTGTGTTGGACAAAAGTTCCATGAACAGAGCATCACCAAAAGGAAATTAAAGGTCTCTGATCAACATGCTAACTACCCACTCAGACCACAGGACACTTTGAGTCCACTACATATATTCATACATATGTGCATGAGCAGATAAAGGCATTTTCCTTAGAGAGGGGAAATGAGAAAAGGACAGAGTTTGGCAACATGTGTCTTAAGAATAAAAAGAGTAAGAGTCAAACAGGACTATCATCTCAGAAAATAGAAGTAATAACAAAAATAATAGCTACTTTCTTGAGTACACAGAATAGTGCATAATTACTAATGTTACCTCCCTGAGTTTTCATAATAATTGTTATGATGTGGGCACTATGATTAAACTGAGACTTAGAGAATCCTGCCTGTAGATACAAACCTTAAAGGGCAGTGGGGCAGGGATTTCTGTACACATTCTCTGATTCCTCCACTCACAGGACAAACCAGTATGAACATTATGTATTTCTCTAACGTTGGCAGCTTCCCATATTAGTCGTGTTTGTCTGTTTCCCCATGATGGTTATCAGTAAAGCCTATAAAATGGAAAGGGTTATTGTATTACCTTCTGAGACAATACTAACAAGGGAACTATCATAGTTACTGCCACAACTGGCTTCATTTTGTTGTACTTTCATTTACTGCAGTTCAGCCATATTTTTTGCACATTCATTGTTGGAAGCACATAGATGGCATCTTGTGTTCATCCTCATCTTGTAATACTAGAGGCAAATACTAACTCACTAACTCACCACCCTAATTGTAACTCTGGTTATAACCCATACTGAAGAGTCTGTCCCTGATATGATTTAGGCTGCCATGAATAAACCAGCCCACAATGGTAGAACACAGAGCAATAGTTCTTAACCTTTTAATGGTCATAGACTTCTATGTGAATTAAAGTTATGAGTTCCCAAATGCATATATAGAAGTCCTACAAGGTCAAGACGTATCAAAACATACCATGAGAGCTCAGAATAATTCTGAGTCCCTAGTTCTATCCTGAAACTTACGTAGTAGCTCACTCTCCCTCTATCTGGGATGAAGTATGGACAATTCAATCAATGTACATGTTCAAAGCCCAGGAATTTAGCTCCAAATAGACAGATGGTTTTATTATTCCAAAGGTATTTCAAAACGCATTTACCATCCCCTGAAATACTTCAAGCACTGAGGCTGAAGAGTGTCAAAGACATGGTTGTTGTCCTCAAGATATTCAAAGCTGAGATGGAGAGATGCACAGAGAAGCAATTAGACTAGGTGTGTTGACTGCTATATGGGAAAAAGAGGAAGGGCCAGTGGAAACATAGGAAAGAGCACACAAGAATTTCCATGTCTGTCCCCCGTCATTGGAATGACTTCTTACAGGAGAAAGCATTTTCACTGAGATCTAAAGGATGAGTAGAAGTTTGCCAGGCAGAGAGGCAGTGGCAAGACTTCCCAGGCATGAAAGGCATGGGAACGGAAGAGAGGAGGACATGGCCTTGGGGCTACAAATGTGGCTAAAACATAAATTACATTGGGAAAATCGGCATGAAGTGGACTATGTGGCCACTCATGTAACAATTCTTTGTCAACATAGCTCTCTGCTGGACAGCTGAGGGACATTAAGGGGGAAGAAAAGCAGAGGACAAGTGTTTGAAGTGAGTTCTCCATTTGGTAACTAGAAAGGGAAAGAAAAAAATTAAACCAGAGACTGCCTCACCTTAGGGCCTCGCACAATAATTCATGAACATTGAGTAAATGAACTTAAATCTGACAGTGTTATCTACTTGCCTTTTCTCTTTTTGAGATACATACCAATACTCTTCTTTTCCTCCCTGCAAAGTCATAGCAGGGATTAGGGAAACTGAAGAGAAGTTCTACTACATCGTGCAGGAGGAGAAGAACTACCGGGAATCCCTGACTCACTGCAGGATTCGGGGTGGAATGCTGGCCATGCCCAAGGACGAAGCTGCCAACACTCTCATCGCCGACTACGTGGCCAAGAGTGGCTTCTTCCGGGTGTTCATCGGGGTGAATGACCTGGAGAGGGAGGGACAGTATGTGTTCACAGACAACACTCCACTGCAGAATTATAGCAACTGGAGTGAGGGGGAGCCCAGCGACCCTTACGGTCACGAGGACTGTGTGGAAATGCTGAGCTCCGGCAGATGGAATGACACAGAGTGCCATCTTACCATGTACTTTGTCTGTGAGTTTGTTAAGAAGAAAAAGTAACTTCCCTCATGCTATGTATTTGTTATTTCCCCTGTTACTATTATTACAGTTATTCTTACCCATCCTGTTCTTCCTAATGACATTAAATTTGTTCTGAATCAATGTACTAAATTTGTTCTGACTCAAGACAAGTAGGAGATGCCAGACAGCGGTTTGGAATCTTGAGCACCGTGCTCTTTTATGACTTATATATATGTGGTATCTTACCGATCCAATAGCTCACAGGTTTACATGGATCCCAGGATGGAGTCTGAATTACTAATTGTGCAGGAGGCAGTTGTCTATGTCTCGGGTGAAATGTTCCCTTGGCATTTGCTTCGCTATCTCTCCCTAGAGCCCTAAACCACTCTCTATCTAGCTCAGTGGATAAGTGCACTGTTGGTTGGTGATGACTGGGTTGGTTGGTGGTGATTAGGCTAATCTGCCCTTGCCCAGAGCCAAGCATATAAGTGGGTCTTCCATGAGTATTGTCAAGATTTTTGAACCCAAAATGGGCGTTTCTTTAACCATTAGCCTACCATGGCCACAGCCGTACTTGGAAGTCCTTGTTTGCACAGACATCGAAATGCTTTAACCCGAAACCTCTGCAGGAGAAACTGTGTCCTGTTTCAGACCATGTGGAATCACAGGGAGTCCTTTTTGCTTCTGGTGAACAACTTTCACTAAAGTACAATAAGCAGATACCATGGACCCCTTTGTGTAGGCTCAAATCTTAATCTCAGAGGCCCAGATATGAACCCTCTGACTTAAGAGAAAGGGAACTCTAGAAATCAGAGGAAGAGAATTTGTTCCCAAGCTATATTATTTATAGTCCTCCTGCTAACTTGCCCCCTGTGATTAGCATGACTTTAGGCTTACCTGTATCAACTCTCCTCCTCTTATGCATTGGAAATGAGGGAAGAGTTTTGTGAAGAGTTTTGTGCTGCCAGCACAAAGTGTCCAGGCCCCTTCCTCCTTGTCTGAAATATATTATTCATAGTGACATTTCATGGGAGGGCTTTCGCTCTCTGCAAATTTATATGGTTTTAAAAAAAAACAACCCATACCAGAGATTTCCCTTTCTAATCCTCTGACATCATAGAAATATGTTGGGCATGGAATTTAGAACATGACTAGAACTCACATTTACCGAGATGATAAAATTCTCCCTTGAACTGCAGAGCAAACCTCAGAACAGCTTTCACTTGAAATTTTAAAAATAGGCAATTTAAAGAAACTCCATATTGTCACTTTATAAACTGCTGCTCCAGATATGGTTTGTGACATATGATTAGGCTGTTTAAAATGCTGGCGAGTGGTTAAGGAAATAAGAGAAACAGATCAACAACATATGTTCACCTTAAACCATCTGGCCATGATTTCACTCATGACTCACTGGTTATGAGGTAGGATTTAATTAGGTTGTTTCTGTGGGTTCAACAGGGTCACAAACTCAGATCCTACAGGGAGCAGACAATGACATGAATAAACGAAGTGGGACAGGCATGGACCCTTACTACACTGAAGGCAATTGCCTTTCTAAAAGAATCGGCTGCTCCCCAGAGGTGGGTCTTCTTGCCACGAAGTTCCCAATTTTGCTACATGTTCCAGTATTCAAGAGAAATCAGAAAGCTCCATCTTCATAATATAATTTCCTAGTTTTAAAAGTTGGCAACTAATCAATTTTAGCCTAGATTTTAAATCAGACAAAATGCTTTAAGCCAAAAATATGATTATTCCATTTGTCACCTCTGGAGAGAAGTTCTGAACATTCTAAACATACAAAATGTCATGAGGATATGATGCCATTCATGTCAAGGGATCCCATTAATACCTCATTCAATTCAGCTCAGTAAGAGGAATTTGTCAAATGTTTAACATGTATTAGGTTACCAAACCAGTTAGTTAAGCTCTGTTGAGAAAGTAGCAGAAGATATTTTGAAGGCATAGAACAATGTAATAAAAATTACAAAGCAGGGCCAGGTGCAGTGGCTCAGCCTATGATCCCAGCCCTCCGGAGGCAAAGGCAGGAGGAGTGATTGAGGTCAGGAGTTTGAGATCAGCCTGAGCAAGCGTGAGACCCCATCTCCACTAAAAATAGAAAACAATTAGCCAGGTGTGGGGCTTGTATCTATAGTGCAAGCTATTCAGGAGGCTGAGGCCACTGAATCGTTTGAACCCAAGAGGTTAAGGTTACAGTGAGCTGGGATGATTCCACTGCAGTCTACCAGGGCAAAGGAGTGAGACTCTGTTTCAAAAAAAAAAAAAAAATTACAAAGCAAGACATCATATCAAAGCCAGTATCCTTGGATAAAATGTCAGTCAAGATCTGAAAAACCAGAACCTAGAAAAACCTGTAGGAAAATAAAGGGATAAGAAGAGAGAAAGGGAAAAAAGCACAACAGACATCGCTTAGGGGAAGCTCCTCCTGGGATCCACGTTCTGATTTGTTTTAAGCCTCCAAAGTATGAGTACGTACTGTGTGTACTTTAAGCACTATTATTATTTACTATGAATGTTATGATAACAACAGTTCTCTCAATGACTCATCTTTGCTATTATGCTTCCAAGAGAAGGTAACAGAGCTTCGAAGAATAGGAGGCTTGCTGCAAGCTTATCTGGAAGGAATTGTGAAGGCACCACACAGTTAGATTACTGTGGAAACTCACATTTGTGATGCCCTTCGTGCTTTGTAGAATGCTTTCTTGTGTATCAGTTCTCATTTGATAAACCGTGAAGTACAAAGAGCAGGCATTCTCACTGCCATTTCCCCAATGATTAGACTGAGGTCCAAAGCGGGTGGTGCCTGTAGCTCAAGCGGCTAAAGTGCCATCGCATACACCAGAGCTGGCAGGTTCGAATCCAGCCCAGGACCTGCCAAACAATGACAACTACTTAGGGTGTTGTGGCGGATGCCTGTGATCCCAGCTACTCGAGAGGCTGAGGCAAGAGAATTGCTTAAGCCCAGGAGTTTGAGTTTGCTGTGAGCTGTGACTCCTTGTCACTCTACCCAGGGCAATAGCTTGAGGCTCTGTCTCAAAAAAAATACTGAGGCCCAAAGAAGCTAAGCGATTTACCAAACTCAGCTCATTTAAAAGAAAAGCAGGCCCCCAGCTGCTGATGGAGTCTGCCAATACTGTGTCCTTCCCAGCCCCTGTCCATTGCTCTTGCCTTGAATGGAAGTTCATCCACAATGGCCTTGTAAGATAGCAGGAGCGCAAATAATTTCTGTTACATTCCAAAGTTAAAGATGAGGAATTAATGTATAGAGATGATAGGGATTCAGAAACCAGCCTTTCAAATTTTGTGTTCACTATTTTATTTTTTGACACACAGATGTCTACATATGGCATAAATGTCGTGCAGGGGACTTTGTTTACCCTCAAGTACAATTTTGCAGGTAACTGGGAAATCACATTATATATATCGAAATCAAGGTTTGCTCAAAATACAAATGAGCAAATAATTATTCTCCCCATAAAAAGTTTATTAGAAAAGTGTGGGATTATGCAAACACAGTAGAAAGTAATGCTCTTGCCATAGAGTAATCTTTCTCAACCTTTTTTATCTCATAGCACTGTATTGAACTTATAGTTAATTCCTACTGTGTACTTTAATTACATTGATCAAAAGAGTGAAAAAAAAGAATATGCTTACTGTTCTTTGAACTTCTTTTGAAAATAATTTAATGATCTTTAAAATTTTTCATGGCACTCCTAAGATCCAGTTGAAAATCACTGTTAAAGAGAGCTATAACAAACATTGATTGAACTTTGTAAGACTCACCCATAAAAATTGCAGGCAAAAAAAAAAAAAAAGCTTTTTGTCCTGTTTGTATCTGTGTTACTCAAATGTGGGTTGCTCTGAATGTCATTAATCAAATAATTTCTAGAGGTCTGAATTGCAGATTTTGAGACAACAAGATATCTGTGGAGTAGAAAAAATAAAGCAAGCAGCATCACTCACAGCATCATCAGTGCACTGAGGATGTATTCTTGCAGGGATTATCAATGGCAGGAAAATACTGGTGTGATTCCATGCAGGGGGAGCAAGAGTTGGGCAGCGTCACTTAGAAATCAGGAAATTTAGATCTGATGTCATGAGTGACTGAATGGCATGCCAGCTGGGCCTCTTCTAGCCAGTAGGGGAATATGTTAAGTGCTCTAAACCTTGCTTATACATGTCTCCCCGTATAGCATTGTGACAAATAAAGGAGGTGATGTTATGAGGTATTTAGCAGAATATCAGCTAGATATGTTACATGTGTACATTAAAACCTAGCCATTACTACCAGCTACATGTCGAAAAGAAACAGCCATATTGTAAGATATATAAAAAAATCACTTATGTGAGTATATATGACATGAATACTATATATACCACATGCATATACTAGGTCAGACGATGATGTGAATTCACTTATGTGAGTATATATGACATGTGTGCTATATATATCACAGCATATGTGAGGTGGGACAATTAAGTTTGGAAACTCATCCTAGAAAAATTGTTTTAAAGTGTACACTAGGAGCTGGTGTGTGTGCACAGCTTCCCAAGGTGAGTACTTTGAAGGTTAACTGTAGTGATATTCAGCAACGAGCTATGTAGCATTTTTTTCTAGGATGCGTTCCCAAACTGAATTGTTCAATCTTGTGTATGTATATAGTTAATGTGTGTTGTGTATGTATATACAGCAAGATAAATTGTTTTATCCTTATTTATAGATAAAATTTTTATCTTCAAAGAAGTGAATAATTCTCAAAGGTTGCACTGCTGGGTAGAATTAGAGCTAAGACTCAGAATGGGATAGGATTGATTCTAAAATCATTTATACCTTCTTTTTTTTTTTTAGGCTGAAATTCATCTGAACCTAAGCGTATCACATTAGAATTAACTATTTTTAAAACTTAAAAATGAAATTACTAATTTGTTTTGCTTTACAGTTGTAAAGTTTTCCTAATACAGCCAAGTCCTTTAAAATTTGAGTGGAGGGGGGGCAATCTGCCATATCCTTTCAAATATAATTGAAGGAAAGGAACCATTTACCACAGATATTATACACATGAATCTTTTTATAAATATAGCATTTCATTTTAATGTCCCCCAACATATGGTCATGACATCTATATTTGAACATTTTCAGTAATTGGATATGTCTATTAGAAAGTTTTTATTTATAGTGATCTAAAACATACTTATTTCTAATTCCCCCTCAATGTCTATATTCTGCTTTCTGCTATTGATAACTCTGAAAGGCTTGAACCCTAGGACTAGCTGGAGCAGCAATAGCAGACATTAAAGAAAGCAAAAATAAGAATAAAAAGAATTGTCTGTACTGTGGATGCCAAGGTGGATATCCAGTAAGACTCCTTTCTCAAAACCTAGATGGCATGCTGTATCCAGTGAAGTCAAATTTTGTTGGTGAGACACAAGGAAGAGAGTATATGAATGGTGTTCAAAGGAAAGCGTGACACATCAAACATAAATCATCTATTTATTAGGAAGATGTGCATGGTGGACAGGGTCGATCTCCAGAGGAAGTAGCTGTTAAGGGGTAGATGGTTGGAAAGGCCCCACTGACAGAGTTCAGGGCAGGTGCCCAGTGTCAGTGAGTGAAAGAATTCAAAATCACAGTCTAAATGAATAAAGCCTGCCTTGGGAACAACTGGGAAGCCTGCGGCTTAGTGAATAGCAGAATTAGTTAATCCATCGATGCATCTAAAATGTTCACAGAGTATATAATATGTCTTGGGGGCATTATGCCAAGGGCTGGAGACACAATGGCAAAGGAGACAGATCAGATTTCCAGCCTTGTAGCCAGGATTCCCTTCACACTCATTGGATGTCAGGTGTAGGACATTGAGGCTCAAGATTAATTCCACCATCAGGAATATATAATCCTACCCCATTTTTACATCTGTGGTATGTTACAACATAATAGCTCTTCAAAAGTATACAGAAATAAATTGCACCAAAGAATTTTGTAGACCTGCATCACCTTTTTGTGAAGAATGGGCATTAACACATGTGTTCAAATGTATTGGCATATCCATTTTGACTTACTCATTGGAATGTGAACAAGAAGTTCCCATGTCATTGTGAATACTCACCCATACCGTTTCCTCACAAGATAGAATGTATGTTTGTGGTTGTACATGTGGTTGTACAATGGATGAGCATTGAAAAGCGGAAAATCTTCTTTTACCTTAGTTTTTACTGGTGACCTATACCTGACATTCAGAGAAACTCAGATTTATCATAAATCGTCACTTTCATAATGAAATAGGGAAGGGTAGGGAGGAAAAGAGAAATGAGTCAGACGTTTTACAATTTATTAAAATGTGAGAATAGGGTCAGGCATGGTAGCTCGTGCTTGTTATCTAAGCATCAGGAGACTGAGGAGGATTGCTTCAGCTCAGGAGCTCAAGGCCAGGTTGAGCAAGAGTGAAATTCCATCTCTTAAAAAAATAATAAATAGGGCCAGGCTCAGTGGCTCATGCCTCTAATCCTAGCACTGGGAGGCTGAGGTAGGTGGATTGCCCTGAGCTCACAGGTTCTATACCAGCCTGAGCAAGAGCAAGACCCTGCCTCTAAAAATAGCCCAGCATTGTGGTGGGCACCTATAATCCCAGCTACTTGGGAGGCTGAGGCAAAAGAATTGCTTGAGTCCAAGAGTTTGAGGTTGCTGTGAGCTGTGACACCATGGCACTCTACCAAGGGTGACAAAGTGAAACTCTGCCTCAAAAAAACAGTAATAATAACAAATAAATAAAACAAAGTGTGAGTTTTGCAACCACAAGTTAATTACCATATTGGAGACTGCAGTTGGGGGATAGTGCAGATTGGTGAGTATTCATACAATTTTAAAGATTATATAACTCTTTGACATATGTATTTTCCAATTTGGAACTCTTAAACTGATCCATGTTTTAATAGTTAATCTTTGTTCCTGGGTAAATCTGGTCTGCAGGCCTTCAGGAGAGGAATTGGAGAAGCAGACTGTCTACAGTCCAACTCTCCATACGTTGATAGAATGCTAGTGTCTGGAAGGGCACTCATAAGCTCTGTTATGATATGTAGAAAAGCCAGGAAAGCACATATGCATTTTCCTGCTCTAGAGGAAATGAACTTGGGGAAGTGCAATTACAAAGAACATTCAATCCAGTAAGATCTAGGTGAATATTTTTACTAAGTCTGTATAGTCATAACATAAACTAGTAGAAGTCTCTCCCCTTGTAAATAGATTATTGCCTAAATCAATTCAGAGACCATGATTCTAGAAAAGGCTTACTAGGAGAAGCAGATGTATATGCCTTAGAAATATGTCACTTCTGGAAATATTCATGTTTAAAAAATATTTTTCCCCAAATTCCCTGTTTTGCCTGATCTTATCTTAGATCTTGCTGACCTTGGTACATTTAAGGGACTAAAATTATAGTGCTGATGAAAGGGTTATTATATGGCACTTACATGTACCATACTTCTCCCATCCATAGAAGAAGGACATTGTCCTTGCCCTTTAAGACCTTAAGATTTAGGAACAGAGATCACAAACACAGGAAACTACTTCAATGTTGATCTCTACATTTGACAAAAAATAAGATTAGTTAATATAACCCAAATAAATTTGAGACTCTAGAATGAAGCATCCCAAAAGTATATATCCTGAATAAATTTGAAAATATTTCTTCTGGATTGCTTAACCCCAAATACCCCTGTATGATAAGATTTTATAAAAAGAGGAAGTCAAGGAGTAAATATATATGCTGTGCCTCCACGTTTGAAGGTACAAAAGAGAAAATACCTAAGCATTTCCTTCCTCAGATAATATGTCTACTTGAGAGTGGGGTCAGGAGTTATATTATATTTCTCTTTTAAAACTTTTGTTATAAGTTTCCCTCATCCTTACATTTTTGAAAATTCAATAGCTCAATATGCACTAATGTATATACCTCAGAAGTGTATACTTTCTGGAAATAGGTCAAATGTCTTAGCTAATTTTCCAGATTTTGGAGATATTTGCCCTAGAAGAAAGCCATATACTATATAGTTTCATCTCTGACTTTTCACATCATACTCCTACTGGAAAACTCAGGCCAAAACTGTTGATGGTACAGAAGGATATGGGAGACACACACTATTCATCTACAGAGAGCAACCTGGAGCACACTGGACCTTGGAAGTCTCAGGGGATTAAACCCTCGAGACAGTGACATATTTGATCATGTCTTATAGCTAAGACCCTCCAAAGCTTTCCTTGGAAACCTCATATTTATCCAGCTATATCTTCCTTAAAGATGGTGAAGGGGATTGCAGTGTTTGCCCATAGCTCCTTCCCTTAGTTGATGAGCCATTCCACCTACTAGCCCCTTTGATTTACTGGGGCAGTGCAGGAAGAGAATGGGCTTTTGCTTCCACTTTCTCAGTGTCCTCCCTCTCTGATAAACTCGCTCATTCTAGGCAATAAGTAGGAGTTAGTCTCTAATCCATCTCCTTTAGGATCCATCACAGTAAGTACCCCTTGTTTCTCATTAGTGGAACGTACCTGATAAGTCTTTGATTCTTCTTTCTCTCTTTCTCTGTGAGATAAGATGTGGCTTTGTCACCCAGGCTAAAATGAAGTGGCACAATAAGAGCTCACTGCAGCCTCTTAAACTCCTGGGTTCAAGTGATTACCCTGCCTTGGCCTCCCAAGTAGTTAGTGCATGCATTACCATCCCTGGCTAATTTTTATTTTTTAGAGATGGAGTCTCCCTATGTTTTTCAGACTAGTCTTGAACTCCTGGTCTCAAGAGATCCTCCCACCTCAGCCTCCCAAAGTGGTGGGAATACAGATGTGACTTGCCTGGCAAGTCTTTAATTCATTTACCCCCATGTACTGGGTTTAGCATTAGCCCACTCTGACATGAAGGAAGTGCTGTATTATCCTTATTTCCTTTCCTCCTATTAGACAATTTTTTCTATCCCACTCATATGCTAAAAATTTCTTAGGTCAAAGAAATCAGGAATTAATTCGAAGAATAAAGAAATAAAACTCATTTTATTAATTAATCAATAGTGTTATCTACCAAATTATTCACCTGGGCAAGTTTTCCTTTTATTCTTTACCAGAATTCACTCAAGACAGTGGTAATACCCAGCAACCTCACAGGAGATGAGAAGTATTCTACATGTAAGAAGCCTAAATATAATGAAGTTTCCTTCTCTTCAAAAGATCTTGTCAAAAACAACTTAAGTGACTGTATAAGATAATGATTCTGCAACTCAACAAGCCCTAACGTATATGCCTAAAGACCAGATTCTGGGATTTGACGTTCTTCTGTGCCAGCATGTTTGCAATCTCACTTTGACCTGTGCTGTGAGAGTTAGACATTTCTCATTTACACCCTTTTAGTCACTTTCCATGTGGAGTCCTTGTCATAGAGTACTGCAACAATTATGGGCATAAAGATGGCATTGACAGAATAGAAATAAGTGAGGTTGCTCAGGGAAAGGACGTCAAGGGAAGACATCAGATATCCCAGGACTGAGCTCTGAGTTATCCAAATATTTAAATCTTAGGGAGAGAAGAAACAGAGAGGATCTCTTAAGAAACACTGATAAGAATGCTCAGAGAAGTAGTAAATGGAATCAGGAATAAGAATGCTCAGAGAGGCTTGGCGCCTGTGGCTCAACGGGCTAAGGCGCCAGCCACGTACACCTGAGCTGGCGGGTTCGAATCCAGCCTGGGTCTGCCCAAAAACAATGATGGCTGCAACCAAAAAATGGCCGGGTGTTGTGGCAGGTGCCTGTAGTCCCAGCTACTTGGGAGGCAGAGGCAGGAGCCTCGCTTGAGCCCAGGAATTGGAGGTTGCTGTGAGCTGTGATGCCATAGCACTCTACCCAGGTGACAGCTTGAGGCTCTGTCTCAAAAAAAAAAAAAAAAAAGAATGCTCAGAGAAGTAATAATGAAAGCAAAAATCCCCTTTGCCCTTTGAAGAAAAGGGAAATAGCTATATTGAATGTCTCTGAGGGTTCAAGTAAAAACAGTTATTAAAAAATATCTATTGGGTTTGCTGGGAGCATTATGGGAAAAGAAGACAGTGTAGAGTTGAACTGAAGGGGAAATGGGCTGCAAAGAAGTAGGGATGGTGCACACTGAAAGTGTTTTCAAGAAGCTTTCCTGAAAAGAAGAGTTAAAACCACAAGGTCAAGAATGGTTGCTGGATAAAGTCAGAAAACAGTAATAACTATTCCCTTTACATTACGCAAATGTTATAATGATGCTCATATCAAGAGCATTATGCTAAGCACGTCACATGTGGTTTTAGTTTAATCACCAAATCAACCCTATGTGACACATACTATTGTTATCTCCATTTTCCCCATGAGGAAACTGAGGCCCAGAAACCAAGTAACATCTTTGAGGTCACCCCACTGAGATTTCAATGTAACCGCCCAGGCAGGTGTTTGTATTGTGTCACCATGGTGTCACCATGTGATAATGGGCACATTGGCTCTTTCTTTCCTACCTGTGTTCTGTGTGTCTTCTCACAACTCATTTAACTTTTCTGAGCTTTCACCTGTGTGTACAACACTCCTATTCATGGATGTATGAGGAAAAGGAAAAACTGTATGAGAACATCACTGTGTATAACACCTCCATTGGTTACAAATAGTTTTGAAACTTAGAAACATTTCCTCCATTCTTCAAAAGGAAAAAAAAATAATAGATATTTCAAGACTTTTCTTTTTTTACCCTTCAGAAGGCAAGGAAAAATACAGGCTCACATAAAGGAAGTGATTCTAATAGAGATAGAGTGTTCCAGGGGGAACTGGGTGAAAACACTTAAAGTCAAATATGATAAAGTTCCTGAAAAGAACATTGAAAAGAAATGGCTAGGACAGAGAGGAGGGAAATATTGAAGTCCCCTGGGCTGAAGGGTTGTGATCCTGAGCTGGGGTGTGAAGGGAAGCTGGAGAGCACAGGGTCCCTTTAGAGGGGATCGAGAGGCGTGGCCTCCTGAGCCCACAGTGGTGAGGATATCAAGTCTTTTGTTTGGACTTCTAAAAAGCCTCCAGTCCAACTACTCCATATCAGTTTTAAATCTTCCTCTCATTACTATATTATATGTAACAGGATTTGCTGCTTTTATTTAATTTTAAGAATGCAGTAGAATGTAATCTACAAAGGCAATCATTGTTTAGCTTTTATACTTATACAGTCACAGAGATCTTGCCTACAATCCTACATCTTAATCTCCCAGTCCTACAGACTGAAGCCACAGCTTCATAATGTAACATCCAATGAAGTCTAGATATTCATGCACTCTTTGCGATATGTGCATGGCCTCTGCCTACATTTCAGCCCTGCCACTGGCCACTTCCATCGAGGTACCTACCTCCCAATCAACACATATACTAGCAGTTGCCACAACAGAGTCATCTCTCTAATTGGTGTGCGTTGTCTTTGTATATTGTTTCCTATTGTCTGCTGTCTCTGCCTGTTCAGGCTGCTATAAGAGAATACCATTCACTGGGTGGCTTATATACAACAGAAATCTGTTTCTTACGGTTCTGGAGGCTGGAAATCCAAGATCAAGGAGCCCTTATAGCCACTCCCTGCTCCATAGATGGCTATCTTATAGCTGTGTCTACTCATGGTAAAAGACATGAAAAAAAAAGCTCCTCAAGTTCTCTTTTGTGAGGGCACTACTCTTATTTATGAGGGTGCTGTCCTGGTAAACTAATTACCTCCTAACAGCCTCACATCCTAACACTTTCACATTGAGGGTAAAGGTTTCAACACGTGGATTTGAGGGCACAAATGTTCAGACCATAATATCTGCTGAGCAAACTTTCATTCATTTGATGAAGTGCTACCTGACAGGAACTGTGACCTTTGAGGCAGGAAAACAACTTGCTGCACTCGAGGAGGGAAGTTCAGATGTCCCCAGGTGACTTGAATCTCCCACTGTGACCTTCTTCTCCTACCTGTGCGTCTCCTTGTCCAATCCCACCTGGAAACCAGAAGGTAAGCCATCCAGTTGTCATAGTCTACAAAATTCAGATTCTGAAGATGGTGAAGCCAGATAGAGAGGGAACTGAAGGTCCAAAGAAAAATATCCATCACAGAAAACTCAAACTCACTTCTTTAGCAAGAAATGGCTAACGGTTGCCTATTAGGGATTCTGGTAACCTGGGCAACTAAGGAAGTGGGAAAAGCTTCCAAAGTAGGAGGGCAGCACATAGTGGACAACTATAATTAACACAGGCAGTCCTAATAATGCATCAGAGTAACAAGCCAGAGCAGAAGGAGACGAATGGGGTGCAACATAACATGGACCCACGATTGAACAAGGCAGCTTTAATGAAAGATAGAAGGGGGAACCCAGATAAATTTTCTAGGAAAATAGAGTTTGTTGTAGGAATTTTTTATAAATTATTTATAAATAAATAGATTTATTTATAGTTGCAGAAGGAGCTGTTAAGCTGGTTTTGGCAGCTACCAAGAGGCCTAAGATAGGATTTCTAACTTTAGAAACTTTCAAAATTATTAAGGCAAACAGGGCCAGATGTAATTCAAGAGTTCACTTTACTCCTTGGAAATATCTTCGGATTTCAGGTCTCTGAAAACTCTCCTGTGATTGCCAATTCTTAACTTTGAAAATTATTATTATTAGTTTTTGAGACAGAGTCTCACTATGTCACCTTGGGTAGAGTGCAGTGGCATCACAGCTCACGGCAACCTCAAACAATAGGGATTAAGTGATTCTCTTGCCTCAGTCTCCCAAGTAGCCTGGACTACAGGCACCTGCCACAACACCAGGCTATTTTTTTGTTGCAGTTGTCATTGTTGTTTTAGTTGGTCCAGGCTAGGTTTGAACCCACCAGCCTGGATGTATGTGGCTGGTACCATAACCACTGTGCTACAGGCGCTGAGCCAGCTTAGGATCTTTTTAATAGGAAGAGACAGAATCCCAGGTGAGACTAATGGAAGCGAAGAAGGAAGGTGGGAAGCACATGGCTGCAGCCGGACTGTTGTTCATCTGGATCCAACAACTGTCTTCTCTCTGAGTCTTTGCTTGGCCCCTTTCTGAAGACCCTTATTCTGTAATGGAAAAAACTGGTCATCTCAAAGCCAGGACTCTCATCCTTTCACTTTACCAGCTCCAGGGACAATACAACATTCCGGATGTGACAAAACAAGCTGTGCTGTCTAAAAGGCACTCAGTTTGGGCCTTGTGCTAATCACTGTCAGGAGCAGGCCTGGGATGATTCTGTCAGCTTATGGAATCATTCTCTTTCTCTACTCCTCTCTTTTTCTCTTTTCCATCTGTCTGTCTATCTATCTATCTATCTATCTATCTATCTATCTATCTATCTATCATCTAGTAATAGATATGTCCTTGTTTGGAGTATAGCATTTTGAATGAATGTTGATTTTTTTTTTAATAATTTTATTGAATCATAATTATGTACATTGGTGCAATCACAGGGCACGATTCATATACATTCAGAAATATTTTGATCATACTGTTACAGATATCCTTCATGGCATTTCCTTGATCACTATATAAA
>CAUYON010073480.1:0-15369 GCA_963573935.1 Arctocebus calabarensis | reverse complement strand
CATCACAGCTCACAGCAACCTCCAATTCCTGGGCTCAAGCGAGTCTCCTGCCTCCGTCTCCCAAGTAGCTGGGACCACAGGCACCCACCACAACTCCTGGCCATTTTTTTTTGTTGTTGCAGCCGTCATTGTTGTTTGGCGGGCCCAGGCTGGATTCGAACCCGCCAGCTTCGGTGTACGTGGCTGGCGCCTTAGCCTGTTGAGCCACAGGCTCAAGCTCTTGCTTTTTAATTTTTCCATTTGTCTCTTGCAGTTTTTCCTTTTGTTCTTTTGCCTTTGAGGCTGTCTGTTGTTATTTTTGGCTAGATTGATGTGTTTGTTTCTTACCGCAATCCCTTCTTTTTTCCTTAAATACAATGTTGGTTGTGATACTCAAATTGAAAATAACTGCCTATGTAGTAAAAGTAATAGAATCTGAGTGAGGGTCTGAGGAATCCTTTTTTTTTTCTTTGAGACAGAGCCTCAAGCTGTAGCCTTGGGTAGAGTGTTGTGACATCACAGTTCACAGCAACCTCCAACTCCTATGCTTAAGTGATTCTCTTATCTCAGCCTCCTAAGTAGCTGGGACACAGGCGCCTGCCACACAAGTGACTATTTTTGGTTGTAGCTGTCCTTGTTGTGTGGCAGGCCCGGGTTGGATTTGAACCCACCAGCTCTGGTGTATGTGGCTGGTGCCTTAGCCGCTTGAGCTACAGGTGCCGAGCCATGAGGAGTGCTCTTCACATAAGGTTTGGGAGCTGAGTCACATACACTTTGGCCTCATTCAAACTGGCTTTCAGGTTTGTTCTTGCGTCTAGAATCTCAATGGCTAAGGTTACTGCCATTCTACCTTCTGGAAAAGCACTGTTCTTGCATTTAATTGCCAAAGCGTGAATTATGACTGTAGCAAAATCAAGCAGCTGAAGTAAAGCTACATGTGAGTTCTGGACACATAGGCATTCACATGAGTGTCTTCAACATGCAGAAGATGTGAAATTGGAGCTGTGTTACTATCAATGCAAAGTCTGAGGCCAAGGCACTAACTCAAACTCCTGTGCTTTAGGAATGTCAAAACTCCAACCATCACCAATAGGCAGGCATGCACTTTAAAATACAATTTTGCGCCGGGCGCTGTGGGTCACTCCTGTAATCCCAGCACTGTGGGAGGCTGAGGAGGGAGAATTGCTTGAGCTCAGGAGTTTGAGACTCGTCTGAGCGAGAGCGAGACCCCGACTCCTAAAAAAATGGAAAAACCCAGCCGGGCACCACGACAAGCGCCTGTAATCCCAGCGGCTTCCGGAGGCTGGGGCAGCGGGATGCCCACAGCACGAGTCTGAGGTTGCAGTGAGCTACCATGCCCATTGCACTCTGCTTAGGGGCATAGGGTGGGACTGTGTCTCAACAACAAAATAAATAAATAAAAATAAATAAAATACAATTTTGCTATTAATAATGATCATTAAGGCTCGGTGCCTGTGGCTCAAGCAAAGGCAGCGCCAGCCACATACACCTGAGCCGGCGGGTTAGAATCCAGCCCAGGCCCGCCAAACAACAATAACAGCTGCAACCAAAAAAAAGCCGGGCATTGTGGCGGGCACCTGTAGTCCCAGCTACTTGGGAGGCAGAGGCAGGAGAATCGCTTGAGCCCAGGAGTTGGAGGTTGCTGGGAGCTGTGATGCCATAGCGCTCTACCCAGGGCAATAGCTTGAGGCTCTGTCTCAAAAAAGAAAAAAAAAAAACAACTCGGCGCCTGTGGCTCCACGGACTAAGGCGCTAGCCACATACACCTGAGCTGGCGGGTTCGAATCCAGCCCAGACCCGCCAAACAACGACGGCTGCAACAAAAAATTGCTGGGCGTTGTGGCGGGCGCCTGTAGTCCCAGCTACTTGGGAGGCTGAGGCAGGAGACTCGCTTGAGCCCAGGAATTGGAGGTTGCTGTGAGCTGTGATGCCACAGCACTCTATCCCGGGTGACAGCTTGAGGCTCTGTCTCAAAAAAAAAAAAAAAAATTCATTAAATCAAGGGACAAAAACATCTACCTAATCTCTACCATGAGATTTGACCATCATTAGAGGCTGAGTGTGGTGGATCACTCCTGTAATACTAACACTCTGGGAGGCAGAGGCCAGTGGATTGCTTGAGCTCAGGAGTTCAAGACCAGCCTAAGCAAAAGTAAGACCTCGTCTCAATAAAAATAGAATAACAAAAACAAAAAACTGAGGCAAGAAGATGACTTTGAGCCCAAGAGTCTGAGGTTGTTATGAGTTGTGATGCCACAGCAGTCTATTGAGGGTGACAGAGTGAGACTGTCTTGAAAAAAAAAAAAGAGGAAAGATAAGGGGCTCGGTGCCTGTGGCTCAAGCGGCTAAGGCATCATCCATATACACGTGAGCTGGCGGGCTCGAATCCATCCCGGGCCCACCAAACAAAAACGACAGCTGCAACCAAAATATAGCCGGGTGCTGTGGCGGACGCCTACAGTCCCAGCTACTTGGGAGGCGGAGGCAGGAGAATCGTTTGAATTCAGGAATTGGAGGTTGCTGTGAGCTATGATACCACAGCACTCTACTTAGGGTGACAGCTTGAGGCTCTATCTCAAAAAAAAAAAAAGATAAGGGCTGGCAAGGATGTGAAGAAAAGGGAACCAACCCTTATACATTGTTGATGGGGATGTAAACTGGTATGTAGCTATTATTAAAAATAGTATGGGGCTGGGAGCAGTGGCTCACACCTGTAATTCTAGCATTCTGGAGGCTGAGGAGGGTAGATTGCTTGAGCTCACAAGTTTAAAACCAGCTTGAGCAAAAAAAAAAAAAAAAATCAAGACCCCATCTCTACTAAAAACAGAAAAACAGAAGCAAGAGGATCGCTTAAGCCTAAGAATTGGAGGTTGCTGTTGAGTTATAATGCCACGGCACTCGGCTCAGCGTCTGTGGCTTAACGGGCTAAGGCGCCAGCCACGTACACCTGAGCTGACGGGTTCGCATCCAGCCCGGGCCGCCAAACAACAATGACAGCTGCAAAAAAATAAAATAAAATAAAAATAATGCCACGGCACTCTACCCAGGATGACAGCTTGAGACTCTGTCAGAAAAGAAAAGGAAACGAGAAAGGAAGGGAAAAGGAAAGGAAAGGGAAGAAAAACAGTATGAAAAACGGGGAAAAAAAAGAGAGAGAGTATGGAGGTTCTACAAAAGATGAAAAATAGAACTATCATATGATCTGGGAGTCCCATTACAGGGCATATATATCCAAAAGATTTGAGATCAGTATAATTATATAAGACAGTATCAGTTGTGCATGGTGGCTCACATCTATAATCCTAGCACTCTGGGAGGCTGAAGCGGGTAGATTGTCTGAGCTCACAGGTTCGAGAACAGCCTGAGCAAGAGCATCCTCGTCTTTGAAAAAATAGCTGGGCATTGGGATGGGCACCTATAGTCCCAGCTACTCGGGCAAGAGAATCGCTTCAGCCCAAGAGTCTGACGTTGCTGTGAGCTATGACAACACAGAACTCCACTGAGGGTAACAAAGTGAGATTCTGTCTCAAAAAAAAAAAATTAAAAAAAAAAAAAGAAAAAAAAAAGAGTTATCATTGTTCTTAGGAAACACAAACTAGCAGAGAACTGATGCATTCAAACTACTTAGGAAAAAAAAAGAGAATGAGCCTATAATCCCAGCACTCTGGGAGGCTGAAGCAGGTGGATTTCCTGAGCTCACAGGTTCGAGACCAGCCTGAGCCACAGTGAGACCTCATCTCTAAAAACAGCCGGGCATTGTGGCAAGCGCCCGTAGTCCCACCTACGTGGGAGGCTGAGGTTAAGAGAATTGCTTGAGCCCAGGAGTCAGAGGTTGCTGTGAGCTGTGATGCCACAGCTCTCTACCAAGGTTAATAAAGTGAGACCCTATCTCAAAGAAACAAAAACAAGAGTATGATACAACAAACATACAGAATATGAAACTTAGGAGAACAGTGGACCTGGATACAGAATATACATGAGTTTATTTTTGCAACTTTTCTGTAAGTTTGAAATCATTTCAAAGTAAACTGAAAATAGCTTCTGAGACACAAGAGATAATATCCATTAAAATAGGATAAAAGGATATCCATAATATCCTTTAAAAAACATGAATGAAATAAACACCGTGATCACTCCAATTATTTAATTCCATCTACTTCTTTTTTTTCTTTTTTTTGAGACAGAGCCTCAAGCAATTGCCCTGGGTAGAGTGCCATTTCGTCACAGCAACTTCCAACTCCTGGGCTTAACCAATTCACTTGCCTCAGCCTCCCAAGTAGCTGGGACTACAGGCATCCACCACAAAGCCCAGCTATTTTTTGGTTGCAGTTGTGATTATTTGGCAGGCCTGGGCCGAATTTGAACCCGCCAGCTCAAATGTATGTAGCTGGTGCCTTATCGGCTTGAGCTACAGGCGCTGAGCCTCTTTTTTTTTTCTTTAGATAAGAGTCTCAAGCTGTCACCTGGTAGAGTGCCATGACTTCATAGCTCACAGCAACCTCAAACTCTTGGCCTTAAGTGACTCTCTTGCCTCAGCCTCCCAAGTAGCTGGGACTATAGGCGCCTACCACAATGCCCAGCTATTTTTTTGTTGTTATTGTTGCAGTTGTCACTGCTGTTTTAGCTGGCTTGGGCCAGTTTAAACCTGCCAAGCCAGGTGGCGCCTGTGGCTCAAAGGAGTAAGACGCTGGCCCCATATGCTGGAGGTGGCGGGTTCAAACCCAGCCTCGGCCAAAAAAAAAAACTCGCCAAGCCTTAGCTCAGCACCTGTGGTTCAACGGGCTACAGCGCCAGCCACGTACACCTAAGCTGGTGGGTTCGAATCCAGCCCAGGTCCGCCAAACAACAACAGCTGCAACCCCCCAAAAATGGCCAGGCGTTGTGGCAGGCGCCTGTAGTCCCAGCGACTTGGGAGGTGGAGGCAGGAGACTCGCTTGAGTCCAGGAATTGGAGGTTGCTGTGATGCCATGGCAATCTACCCAGGGTGATAGCTTGAGGCTCTGTCTCAAAAAATAAATAAATAAACCTGCCAAGCCTTGGTGTATGTGGCTGGCGCCCTAGCTGCTGAGCTAAAGGTGCCATCCTAATTCCATCTATTTCTGATAAATAACTTAGAAACCATCATTTCTAATGTACCTGGTATCAATGTCAGCTGCTTGGATTGTGTTAAAAAGCAATTCAGCAACACCAACTCCCTCAACATTGATCAAGTGAGGCTGAAATAAAGCTTCTGGGGCTTCGAATCGCTCTCCCCCAACTTTGATAATGCGTCCATCTGGGAGCTAGAAACCAAGAACAACCAGTTACTAGTCAGCAAAAGATTAAAATTTCCTAGTGTTCTCTAGAACACTAATGCCTTAAAACACTAACATCTGTTTTGTTAACCAATTATCAGCAACAAAATTTCCTAAATTATACTGTAGGGGAAAAAAGGTAAAATAAAAGTGAATACGTATAAATAACTATTCTTTTTTCTTTTTTTTTTTTTTACAGAGACAGAATCTCACTTTATCACCCTTGGTAGAGTGCCCTGGTGTCACACAGCTCACAGCAACCTCCAACTCCGGGGCCCAAGTGATTCTCTTGCCTCAGCCTCCCAATAGGCGCCTGCCACAATACCCGGCTATTTTTTGGTTGCACTTTGGCCGGGGCCAGGTTTGAACCCACCACCCTCTGTATAGGGGGCTGCCACCCTACCGACTGAGCCACAGGTGCCGCCCTAAATAACTATTCTTTTTTTTGTAGGGTTTTTGGTTTTTTTTTTTTTTTTGTGGAGACAGAGTCTCACTCTATCGCACTCGGTGGAGTGCTGTGGAGTCACAGCTCACAGCAACCTCCAGCTCTTGGGCTCAAGCGATTATCTTGCCTCAGCCTCCCAAGTAGCTGGGACTACAGGCGCCCGCCACAGCACCCGGCTAATTTTTGATGCAGTTCAGCCGGGGCCGGGTTTGAACCCGCAGCCCTCAGTATATGGGGTCGGCGCCCTACTCGCTGAGCCACAGGCACGGACCTAAATAACTATTCTTATTATCATCATGCTCTGTTCTCTTTTTTGTGTGTGTGTGTGTTTTTTGGCCGGGGCTGGGTTTGAACCTACCACCTCCGGCATATGGGGCTGGCGCCTTACTCCTTGAGCCACAGGTGCCACCTCTGTTCTCTTTTTAAAAATGGTATGCCATACCCCAAATATGAAAATTTCTTGGAAAAATCATTAACACATGAATACATGACCTTCTCTGTGTGCAGCAAAGCATAAACAGGTGGCCATGTAGAATTCTGATTAGTGCTGGCATGTTTTAAGGACACTTGTTTAATAATTTCAACACACTTGTGATTTTACTGATATTTCTGCCATGTAGAATAGAAAAATTAAACATTTTTGATAATAGTTACTCTGTGAAACTATTACTTTGTAATCAAAATACTTTATTAAACATGTGCTACTTTTATCAGAAATCATTTAATTCAAAAAATGTTTTATGATTTATAAACACCCACACTTCCACATGCTATAACCCAACTACAGCCCAAGATGAAGGGGAAAGAGGAGAGGGAGGGGTGGGGACGAGGGAGGATAAATGGAAGAAGGGTATTTGTGGGACTACACCTATGGTGCATTTTACAAGGAGGTACATGTTAAATCTACTAAGTGTAGAGGGCGGCGCCTGTGGTTCAAAGGAGTAGGGTGCCAGCCCCATATGCTGGAGGTGGTGGGTTCAAACCCAGACTGGCCAAAAACCTGCAAAAAAAAAAAATCTACTAAGTGTAGAATATAAATGTCTTAACACAGTAACTAGGAAAATGAGGTGAAGGCTATGTTAACCAGTTTGATGAAAGTATTTCAAATTGTATATAAAACCAGAAAATCGGGCAGTGTCTGTGGCTCAAAGGAGTAGGGCACCAGCCCCATATGCCAGAGGTGGCAGGTTCAAACCCAGCCCTGGCCAAAAACTGCAAAAAAAACAAAAACAAAAACAAACCCAGAACATTGTACCCCATAATTGCATTAAAATACACAGCTATGATTTAATAAAAAAAAAAAAATGTTTTATGATCATAGAAATTTACAGAACACTGACCTAGACTCTAAGTATTTTTTTTTTTTAGTTTCTGGCCAGGGCTGGGTTTGAACCCGCCACCTCCAGCATATGGGGCTGGCGCCCCACTTCTTTGAGTCACAGGCTTTACCCGACTCTAAGTATTGTTACTGGGTAATTCCACCTAGGTCCTGATAAATTTTAAGTAACTGAATATAATATAAATACATATAATTTCAACAAGTAAAATTTAAATAATAAATCAAATATTATGACATTATACAGAAAACTCTTACTACACATAACATATTTATATTTAATTTAAAGAGAAAAATTAAGTACAACTCCCTCTTATGCCACCTCACAATTCACTGGATTAGCCTAAGTAGTAAGTATGACCATGTATGTTGGCATTTGACAGTTTCTATATGAAATGCTAGAATTACTTTTACATTAACATTTCTAACAGTATATTTACATGATTATAATAATTATATTTCTAATCCAAAACTGACTTTCCAAATGACAAAGCAAATTCCCAAAAACACTTACTCCATGGTTGCTGTAATCATTTACAGATATGTAAAAAGCGATCACATTTTGTAAAAACTTTACAATTATCTTTTCATAAATTCTATCAAGTTTCTTTAAAAAGGGATGTCAATCCAAACATTTTACTCTTATAAAAAAAAACCCTCAGGGGAAGTCACATGAAATCACCCAAAATAGCTGGAAAGACTTCACATTGCATATCTTATTTCTTCCATCCTTTCTCAAAGAACTTTCAGGTAGGTTATAGCAATAAAGACAAGTCTAAAAGTGTGAAGTAATGAGTAGTTGAAGAGGGACAAGAGTGGACAAACGCAGCCTAGGCTAAGATTTGGCGCAAAAAATGGTTGGGTGTTGTGGCGGGCGCCTGCAGTCCCAGCTATTTGGGAGGCAGAGGCAGGAGACTCGCTTTAGCCCAGGAATTGGAGGTTGCTGTGAGCTGTGATGCCACAGCACTCTATCCAGGGTGACAGCTTAAGGCTCTGTCTCTTAAAAAAAAAAAAAAAGGAGACTTTACAGCCTTTGTATTAACCTGGATGGAAGTGGAACACATTATTCTCAATAAAGCATCCCAAGAATGGAGAAGTATGAATCCCATGTACTAAATTTTGATATGAGGACAATTAATGACACGGTGGGGGTGAGGGAAGAGGAGAGCAGAGAAAGAATGAGGGAGGGGAGGGGAAAGGAAGAGCAGAGAGAGGGAAGGAGCGAGGGGGGTGGGGTCTTGGTGTGTGCCACACTTTTTGGGGGCAAAACACGATTGTAAGAGGGCCTTTACCTAACAAATGCAATCAGTATAACCTGGTTTCTTGTACCCTCAACGAATCCCCAACAATAAAAATAAAATAAACAAAAATACTGATTTGAAGAAAACCTCCTTAAGCTGACACCAATAATTATGGCTATCCATTTTTAAACACGTATATTATACACTGGAAAAACTTACTGTGTAAGATTCAACTAACACTGTGGTTTCTAAGGCCAGTTTCTGTTCTTGCTCAATATTATATCCCACATAACACAGTTTTTCTTTAATCATTCGAACTGTTTCAAAATCAGCAGAATGGTTGAAGGCATATCCTCTCAATAGAAGTAGCTGGTAAAAAAAAAAAAAAAAAAAAGGGCAGTAAGTTCACAACAGATCTGAAGGAGTTCCACTCTGCAAAAACTATTAATGCTCACCAAATGTGTCACATCTATAAATACAAGGAGCAGTGGATCCTCAGCTCCTACTGAATATTTCAGCAGAATTTTATCTTCCAAATAAGGATTTATAGTTCAGTTTCACAGAGACTAACAGAATTAACAGTTAGTGAATAGGCTCAGCGCCTGTAGCTCAAGTGGCAAACCCTCTGAGATGACGGGTTCGAATCCAGCCTAGGCCTGTCAAACAACAATGACAACTACAACCAAAAAATAGCCAGGCGTTGGAGTGGGTGCCTGTGGTCCCAGCTACTTGGGAGGCTGAGGCAAGAGAATCACTTAAGACCAGGAGTTGGAGGTTGCTGTGAACTGTGATGCCAGAGCACTCTACCCAGGGTGACAGCTTGAGGCTCTGTCTCACAAAAACAGTTAATGAATAATAAATAAAATGAGGCATAAAAGCTAGTTTTTCAAGTACTGTATGAATATTAATATTTAGATAATTTTGGGGGGGTGGACGGTAGACACAGTCTCAAGCTATGGGGCCAGTGCCCTACTCCTTTGAGCCACAATATTTAGATAAATTTAGATAATTTTAATAATTGGAAAATATATTACTGAATAAATATTTTAGTACTGTACTCTTATAGTTGGCAACTTGGTTGTATAATCAATGCCATTTTACTAAATATCTGCAGGACTTAGAAAGTCTTACCCTTAGCTCCTAGTACTGTGTCTGGCACATATTAGAAGGTTAACAGGATTTGTTAAATCAATCAATGATAAAAGTAACTAGGATACTGGATACTTGGCTCAAAGGTATAATCTCTAATGTTGTATTTCTTTTTCTTTCTTTCTTTTTTTTTTTTTAGATAGTATCTCATTATGTTTCCCTGGGTAGCGTGCTGTAGCATCCTAGCTCACGGTAACCTGGAACTGCAAGGCTCAAGAGGACCTCCTGCCTCAGCTTCCCAAGTAGCTGGGACTACAGGTGCCCACCACAATGCCTGGCTAGGTTTTCTATTTATTTATTTCTTTTTTTCAGAGGCACAGTCTCATTTTATTGCCCTCGGTAGAGTGTCATGGCGTCACAGCTCACAGAAACCTCCAATTCCTAGGCTTAGGTGAGTCTCTTGCTTCAGCCTCCTGAGTAGCTGGGATTACAGGAGCCTGCCACAATGCCCGGCTATGTTTTTGTTGCAGTTTGGCCGGGACCGGGTTCGAATCCGCACCCTTGGTATATGGGGTCAGCCCCTACCCATTGAGCACAGGTGCTGCCCATAGTTTTTCTACTTTTAGTTAGATGTGGGGTCTCACTCTTGCTCAGGCTGGTCTCATACTCCTGAGTGCAAGCAATCCATCCACCTCCACCTCTCCGAATGCTAGGATTACAGGTGAGTAACCATGCCCAGCCCTAATATTGTATTTCTTTTTTTCTTTTTTTTTGAGACAGAGCCTCAAGTTGTCACCCTTGATAGAGTGCTGTGGCTTCACAGCTCACAGCAACCTCCAATTCTTGGGCTCAAGCGAGTCTCCTGCCTCTGCCTCCCAAGTAGCTGGGACTACAGGCGCCCGCCACAACGCCCGGCCATTTTTTGGTTGCAGCCATCATTGTTGTTTGGCAGGCCAGGCTGGATTCGAACCCACCAGCTCAGATGTACGTGGCTGGCGCCTTAGCCCGCTGAGCCACAGGCGCCGAGCCCCTAATATTGTATTTCTTAAATGCTAGAAAACATTACTATTTTAAAAGTATCCTGCTTTCGAACTGGGCGTTATGGCAAGCGCCTGTAGTCCCAGCTACTCAGGAGGCTGAGGCAAGGGAATTGCCTAAAGCCCAGGAGTTGGAGGTTGCTGTGAGCTGTGTGACACCATGACACTCTACCAGAGGTGATAAAGTGAAACTCTGTCTTTACAAAAAAGTATCCTGCTTTCTTTTTTTTTGAGACAGAGCCTCAAGCTATTGCCCTGGGTAAAGTGCCATGGCATCACTGCTCACAGCAACCTCCAACTCCTGAGCTTAAGCAATTCTCTTGCCTCAGTCCCGCAAGTAGCTGGGACCACAGGTGCCCACCACAATGCCTGGCTATTTTTTGGTTGCAGTTGTCATTGTTTTTTGGTGGGTCCGGGGTGGATTTGAACCCACCACCTCAAGCGTATGTGGCTGGCGCCTTAGCTGCTTGAGCCACAGGTGCTGAGCCCAGCATCCTGCTTTCAAAAAAAGATGATATGTATCATAAACACAACTGGTCTTTCTAAAGAAAAACTTAAATCTCTTAACCTTTGTGTTTATGTTCAAAAGAAAACCCCCAGAAACTGTTGGCTATCCTCAAAATTTTGGCCTAGAATTAATTATAATTCTTTTTTTTTTTTTTTTTTTTTGAGACAGAGCCTCAAGCTGTCACCCTGGATAGAGTGCCATGGCATCATAGCTCACAGCAACCTCCAATTCCTGGGCTCAAGCGAGTCTCATGCCTCCGCCTCCCAAGTAGCTGGGACTACAGGCGCCAGCCACAATGCCCGGCCATTTTTTGGTTGCAGCCATCATTGTTGTTTGGCGGGTCCAGGCTGGATTCGAACCCACCAGCTCAGGTGTACATGGCTGGTGCCTTAGCCCATTGAGCCACAGGCGCCGAGCCGAATTAATTATAATTCTCATGACTCTCATGTGATGAGAATCACTCCAAGTGAGAATGAAGAAACTCAATGTTGAGGTGAAAACAACACAACCCCATTTAATGCACAGACAGGGTTTCTCAGCAGCAGCACCCCTGAAACATTTTTTTCTTTTTTACTTTATCATCCTTGGTAGAGTGCCATGGCATCACAGCTCACAGCAACCTCCAACTCCTGGGTTTAGGCAATTATCTTGCCTCAACCTCCCAAGTAGGTGGGACTACAGGTGCCTACCACAACGCCCAGCTATTTTTTGGTTGCAGTTTGGCTGGGGCCAGGTTCAAACTCTGCCACTTTTCAGTATATGAGGCTGCCGCCCTTGACATTTTAGACAATGTGATTCCTTATGGAACAAGCCCTGATCACTGTAAAATAGTCACAGAATCCCTATTCAGTTGTGACAACCAAAATATGTCCAGACCTTGCCAATATCCCTGTAGGGGGCAGCAATGTCCCAGGTTGAGAACTGCTGATTATATAAGGATTATAGAATTCTGGTATGAACAATATCCTAAACTTTTTTTTTTTTTTTTTTTTTGAGACAGAGTCTCAAGCTGTCACCCTGGGTAGAATGCTGTGACATCACAGCTCACAGCAACCTCCAACTCCTGGGCTTAAGTGATTCTCTTCCCTCAGCCTCCCAAGTAGATGGGACTACAGGCACCCACCACAATGCCTGGCTATTTTTTTTTGGTTGCAGCTGTCATTGCTGTTTGGCGGATTTGAACCCACCAGCTCAGGTGTATGTGGCTAGCGCGTTAGCTGCTTGAGCCATAGGCGCGGAGCCTATCCTGAACTTTTTAAATTAAAAACATGCAGGGGAAACTGAGCTCTGATCTTTAGCAAAAAACTTACTTCCTACTTGAGAGACCTGGAGAATCACAAGAAAGGCATGTGAGTCGTGTATATGCACATCGGAAAACTGGTCTCCAAGAGGAAATGTACGTGTGAGGTGTGGCAATAAAATTATGATAAAGATTCTCTAGATTCCAAAGGTCTCTTGATGCTGAAGGCAGAGGTTGTGCTCAAGGTCTGAGCTTTTGCAAAACAAATTGGAGACATTCTGTCTGACACTTTCCATATTCCCTTTTTTTTGAGTGTCACTCTGAATAGAGTGCTGTGGCATCATAGCTCACAGCAATCTCCAATTCCTGGGCTCAAGTGAGTCTCCTGCCTCTGCCTCCCAAGTATCTGGGACTACAGGCGCCCGCCACAACGCCTGGCCATTTTTTGGTTGCAGCCGTCATTGTTGTTTGGCAGGCACAGGCTGGATTCGAACCCTCCAGCTCAGGTGTATGTGGCTGGCGCCTTAACCCATTGAACCACAGGTACTGAGCCCATATTCCCTTTTTAATGCTGATGTCTGATAAGTAACTACCTTTTCCCTGCTTTGTGATAATAAAAAAGAACCCCCAGACTTTATGTCAAGCCTTTCATTCCTTGCATCAAGATCCCTTCTTCTGGTAAGCCTAAACCCCTTAAAAAACACTACATATGTCACCAAGTAGAGGCCTATGTACTTTCTTCAGCAATGTTTTAAAGAAGATGATTTAACAAATTGTATTCTGAAGCAAACTTTAAAATAGTAGTAAGCACTAAAAATGGATATATTCCATAAAAACTACTAGACAAAGTCTGGCATATTTGGGCCCTGTGTATCTCCAATTATGATTAATGTACTACCACTGTATTTTGTGGAAAAGAACAAGAAAAGGTAACCCAATCTAGATTATGGCTTAGAGAATATACCTGTTCAAAGAAAGGTTTTTTCGCAGAAAAAGCTATCTAACAAAGGCTATCCAACGAAGGTTCAGATTCAAGGTCTCTTCCGTCTTTGAAATACCTATTTGCCTATTCCTTAGGCATAACAAATATAATGATGTAAACAAAGTAATGCATTCTTTCTTTTTGGCCGGGGCTGGGTTTGAGGCTGGGTTTGAACCCGCCACTCCGGCATATGGGAGCGGCGCCCCAAAGTAATGCATTCTTGTTAGCATACAAGAGATTATGTTTGGGCTCGGCGCCTGTGGTTCAGCGGGCTAAGGCACTAGCCACGTACACCTGAGCTGGTGGGTTCGAATCCAGCCCGGGTCTGCCAAACAACAATGATGACTGCAACCAAAAAATGGCCGGGCCTTGTGGCAGGCGCCTGTGGTCCCAGCTACTTGGGAGGCAGAGGCAGGAGACTCGCTTGAGCCCAGGAATTGGAGGTTGCTGTGAGCTGGGATGCCACGGCACTCTGTCCAGGGTGACAGCTTGAGGCTCTGTCTCAAAAAAAAAAAAAGAGATATGTTTGTAAATCTTTATGTGGATTTTTATATGCACAATGTGGTAACGGGGTTATTTCTCTAGTGGTGAAAATTTGTTAGAATCCTCAATGATACACCCAAGTGTTTTTGTTTTTTGAGACAGAGTCTCACTCTGTCACCTGGCAACAACCTCAAATTCTTACTCAAGCTGTACTCTTGTCTCAGCTTCCTGAGTAGCTGGGACTGACTACAGCTGACCACAAAGCAAAGCTCACTTTCCTATTTTTAGTAGAGACCAAGTCTTGCTGTTGCTCAGGCTGGTCTTGAACTGCTGAACTCAAGGGATCTACCTGCTTTGGCCTCCTAGAGTATCAGGATTACAGGCGTGAGCCACCTAGTGCAATGATACACTTGATTTTTTGTTAAGTCAGTAAACAATCTATAACAACTTCTATGATATTTTTCTTTTGCTTACCTTGATAAGGTATCTGGTAATATCCCTCCCAGCAATATCCAGTCTCCTGGTAAGGTGAGGGAGAGAAAAGCCTTCATAAACTGGGCAGATGTGAGTTACACCATCCCCAGAGTCTACCACTACACCAGTCAATAAACCTGCAGAAAAACGAGATTTTTGTTAAAAAGTCAAATTAGAAAAATCAAAGGCAGCAAAAGTTGTAAATATGGTATAGAAGCCAAAAAAGAAACTTAACCAACTGGAATCATCTGGAAGCCAGAATTAATTATTTACTATTTTGCTAGTTGTTTATAATATAAAGATACTAAAGTGAGCATTCTCTTTTCAGACTTTTAAGTCTAATCACATGCTACCCCAAGGAGATGAGAAGGAACAGACCCAGAGACCTAGGACTGAAAATCAGACTCTAAAGGCTCAGTACAAGTCTTTTTCTTTCCAACTTGATCACTGACTTCCCTGAAAGTGAAATTTTCTAAGGCATCATGAATAATTTTCATAAAAAGCACAGTGAAAAGTATTACACAGGTTTGGTGCCCATAACTCAGTGGTTAGGGCACTGGCCACATACCCCAGGGTTGGCGGGTTCAAACCCGGCCTCAGCCTGCTAAACCTCAATGACAAATATAACTAAAAAATAACCGGGCATCGTGGCAGGCGCCTGTAGTCCCAGCTACTCGGGAAGCTGAGGCAAGAGAATTGCCTAAGCTCGGGAGATGGAGGTTGATGTGAGCTGTGTGACACCACGGCACTCTACCGAGGGCGACAAAGTAAGACAGAGTCTACAAAAACAAACAAACAAACAAATAAAGCATCTTCTAGAGACACTGTGATTAACTTTGCCAAAGTTAAGACAAAGGAGAAAGTCTCGGCACCTGTGGCTCAACAGGCTAAGGCGCCAGCTATGTACACCTGAGCTGGAGGGTTCGAATCCAGCCCGGGCCTGCCAATCAACAATGACGGCTGCACTGGGAGGCTGAGGCAAGAGAATCGCTTGAGCCCAAGAGCTGGAGGTTGCTGTGAGCTGTGACTCCACAGCACTCCACCGAGTGCGATAGAGTGAGACTCTGTCTCCACAAAAAAAAAAAAAAAAAACAATGACGGCTGCAACCAAAAAATGGCCGGGTGTTGTGGCGGGCACCTATAGTCCCAGCTACTTGGGAGGTGGAGGCAGGAGACTCGCTTGAGCCCAGGAATTGAAGGATTGGAGGCTGCTGTGAGCTCTGATGCCACAACACTCTAT
>CAUYON010073479.1:0-18552 GCA_963573935.1 Arctocebus calabarensis | reverse complement strand
TATACATTCAGAAATATTTTGATCATACTGTTACAGATATCCTTCATGGCATTTCCTTGATCACTATATAAAGACATTAATACTCTACCTTTAATAAGTTTCGCCAGTACCCTGCTAAGATGCACCGTAGGTGTGTTCCTGGTCCTGATTTCTTTATGTGCCATTACTAGAAGTGGAAGTCACCACTCTGCTTTGACACAACAGGATTGGTGGCTGTATTAATTGTGCTTATTGCTGTTTGTACAAGGCAGATACTTCTGTGACACTTTTTTTCCTAGCCATTTCCCTTTTTGGGAAAGGGTAAAAAGGGGTTCTGTATGGATTTATTCAAGTAGGGGTAGATACAATGATCTTAACTTTTCCTCCTGGCAGAAGTGGTTTTTGAGGAGTGAGAAGTTTTCTTGAAGAATAGAACTCTGGTTGTTTGGTAGAAAAGAAGAAAGTTACTGATCTTGCCATTATTTTTTCTGTTCTCTTCGAAGTGTCAGAGTTTGAGCTGGTCATTCTCTGGTTAACCTTTCCAGTGAGGTCACTTTTTGCCAAGTCTATTCCTTCCACTTACTCCATCACAATCTATTTTAGAGTAAGACATTGTTCGTTTAGAGAGAAAATATTATTTATGTGATTGAACGGATTAAAACAAAAACAAACACAGCTGGCTCGGCACCTGTGACTCAAGCGGCTAAGGCACCAGCCACATACACCTGAGCTGGCAGGTTCGAATCCAGCCTAGGCCTGCCAAACAACAATGATGGTTACAACAAAAAATAGCCAGGTGTTGTGGCAGGTGCCTGTAGTCCCAGCTACTTGGGAGGTGAAGGCAAGAGAATCGTTTGAGCCCAGGAGTTAGAGGTTGCTGTGAGCTGTGACGCCATGGCACTCTACTCAGGATGACAGCTTGAGGCTCTGTCTCAAAAATAACACAGCTCCAGGAAAAGTTGCAAGAAAATTCATCTATGTATGAAGTGTGGGAACCTACTTCCTGGTTTTCTGGGTGACTGTGTTCGGTTCAGCATCAGGTGTTCCTCTGAGGACACTCGGTGTTTTCATACAGGAGCATATTGGCTCAAAGCAATTATGAAGAAGACCATGTCCCCTGCATGTTGCGACCTTAGAGAATTTTAAAGAACTGCAGTAATGAAGAAGCACTTGAAAAGTATGTTCTTTATCTGGAGAAACCGAATGGTCTGAACAAGAGAGGTTGGAGAAAAAAAATTTATAACAGGTGCTATTTGTTGATACATTATCCTTCCTTGTTTCCTCCTTCACGTCTTCAGATTCCAAATTCCTGTTTCCAAAGCAGCCTTCAAAATGGCAAAAACCACTCAAAATATTAAGATTGTCCCATATGGATTTATTTTATTCATTTGAAATTTCATTGTCAGGAAGACAACTTACAGTGAACATGATTCTGTTTCAAGATTCTTCATTTGACAGTATCCTCCAAAGACTGCTTAGGATATGGGAGCAAGAATTTGGGTCAAAGCTTGGGGTACCTGCAGTTTTTAGTTGTACAGCCCTGACTCTTAATGCGACATGGGCAATCGAAACTTACAAAGAGGATAATTTTAGATGCTATCATTGGTCACCAGTGCGTTACAGAAAATGTTTCTTCTATTTAAATTGACATATACCTCTCTTGTGAGTGGTTAGATTTAATATGATTGTAGACTAGACTATAATGAAGTTTGTGTATTCTGTATTGTGTATGTTTCATAAAACCATCAATACTACATGCAAAGGTTGTTTTCACATGCTTTTTGTTAATATGCCTGAAAGATTACTGAAAAGAAGTAACACATTGGGAATTTGCATGGAATCGATAAGTAGAATGATCTCTGTGATTGTATCTCCTTTCGAAAAATTTTGCAATGTTTCTTTCAGATCCCTTCTTTGACCACTGTGCATCACGGATAGAAAAAGAATCTGGTTGCTTAGCAACTGGATTATATATGATGGAACTCCCTGAAAGACTTTAAAGTGTTAACTCTTTAGAAATCCAGAGAGATCTAGTGAATCTCTTAAAAGTAGATATGGATCGTGCTCAGAAAAAACTACAGTGAAAAAGTGTCTCAAAAGTAGACAGAAAAGATCTCAGAACTATTTGAATAAACTGCTTTCCAATTTAGAAAAACCTCTCATTTAAAAAAAATGAAATAGTTGCACTGAACAATGACAGGCTAGTGCTCTTGTCTCAGATTCCCATCTCTAATGGGTTATTAACTGCTTCTTTTCTGCAGTCACTGTATTGTTACAGCAAACCCCCAAAGCCAGGTGCGTAATGACGCACTTAGCTTCCTTCTGCCTTTCTTGCAAAAGGCTGTTCTTCCGCTCTTTGGGTGTTTTTTTTTTTTTTTTTCTATCACATTTCCATTTCTGAAACACAGTTGAATAATGGTTGGAACATTCATTGTAACTGGAGATGAAAAGAATCCTAATTAGAATTAATTTCCTTTTATCATTTTATCAATTCTTCAACGTTAACTGATTTCTTTTGTGCCTGCTATTTTCTGTTCTTCTTAAAATGTCTTCTGCTTTCTTAGATGGACCAGTAATAGGAGATGACGCTGTGTAGGTGGAGGTGAGAGGCCCACTGTGCTGTTCTGGAGGCTCACGGAAGGGCAGGCTTTAAGAAAAATAAATGGTGCTTTTGGAGAGAGGAAAGTAGATGTGTCTTCTGATTTTATGAGTCTCTTTTGTTTTTAAACTTTTTTTTTTTTTTTTTTTAGCGTTTAGCCTCTGTTTTTTAATTTTAACTTTATTTTTTTAATTTCAGGTTAATGTGAAGGTACGTACAACTGGGTTACAACGTTTGCATTTATTAGGTCGAGTCCCTCTTGTAGTTGTTTCCCTCACCTAAGATGTTCCTAAACTTACTTAATTTCTATTGCTTGCTTTTTCTTCTCTTGCCTTCACTGTCAAGCATCCAGGGGATTGACCCTCCAAGTTGCCTCCCTCCCTTATAAGTCATGCTTTCCAAGACTGCTGTCTTCCTTGCATTTGCTTGATAGTCAAGGAGCAGGTTTGTTCTCAGTATTTCTACACTCAGGGTGACACGTCTTTCTGGGAGTAATTTTCATCTATTCCACTACCAGGCTCTACCACCTGACTGTCTTCCTTGGCAAGGTTTCTGATGTTCATTTCCCTCTTCTGTGCATTGCTTGAGGTTTAGATAAGCTCTGTCTTCTGGTGATGCTGCAAGCAGGGCTGGCTTCCTGTGCACGTCACCAATACAGTTGCACAAGGCCTCATTCTCAGGAGGCTGTAATGCTTGGGGTTTAATGCTGTGCAGTAGCTGCTTTGAAATTCTTGGTAATTTAGTCTTTGAATTTGTGTTTTGTCAGTGAAGTCTAATGGATCTTGAAGCCTTGGCTCACATGTGGTTTTGCCTCTGCCTCCCTGCAGCCCCCACTTTTCACTCCCTTTCCCCTGGATGAATTCCTGGCCACCTGCTCCTACTACTGTGTTGCACTGGCTTGGGCAGACACCCAGTTGCATTACAGAGGCCTGTGCCCCATCCTGCTTCTCCACAGCCACTGAGGGCCTGGGGAGGCATGTGTGGGAAGGGTTCAGATCCCAGATCACCACGTCACAGTGCGTTCAGCAGTTGGGGCCTCCTGTCTGCATTGATCCAGGCACTGAGTGTGTCTTGACACAGAAGTTGCAGTTCCTTGAAGGTCGCCAGTCAGTTGTGGTCTGAGTGGACCTGGGAAGGGAAAACTGACTTCTCTGCCTCTAGAGAAAATGATAGGGCTATCATTTTCATTTTGGAGTGGGCCCTGCTGATTATGCAGTATGCCCTGGCTATGGAGATGAGCTATGGGTAGTTTTACTTGTGCACCTGGTTGATTTCCATGGGCTTTTGTGAGATTCAAATTGAGGGAGCTGTTATTATCTCTTGGAGAAATTAGAAGTTCTTGATTTCTTTTAATTTGCTTTTTTCAAACTGTAAAAACAATTTATGCTTTTTATAACAACAACAAAAAACCCCCCGTACATATGTACAAATTGGAAGTCAACATTCTGTTCCCCCTCCTTTTCAGAGTGAGCAGTGTTCACACTGGGCGTGTATGTGTGAGCTTCCCAAACATTTAGTCATGATCATTTAATATACATACACATGCTCACACACATTGATGTGTGCAAACACGCATACATGCACAAGCCAAGTGGGTTTGAGGAGGGGTATGGAAAAAATTCTTGTATCTTGACAATGTGCAAATTTCTTCATTTCAGTACATATGGATCCATCTTCTGCCTTCTTGGACTTCTTGGGAAGCCAGGTTAGGTACTGGCCCCAGATTATACCACTGATTATAAAGCCAGGACCTATTCTAGACTCTTAAGAACTCCAGGCCTCGGCAAAAGGTGTGTCTTGTTTTCCAGATATTAAAGTCATTTAATGAGTTTCAGAGACAGGGAGTTGGGAAACCTCTTTATTGATTTCTAACTTGGATGTTTATTATTTCCTTTTGCCCGTCTGACTATGCTGGGAGTCGTAAGTGATATGGGTGGTTATAGTATAGATCACCTTAGGACCCAGGATGTATTGATTAGGAGTTTAGTGGTTACTAGAGGTGTCCTATACTCCCATCAATAAGTGAAGGATTATGCTCATGTTTACCGTCTACATGTGGGCATATGTACGTGCCTATTCTCTCACACGTACACAGGCTCAATGTTGACTGTAAGTACTAGAGTGTAAGAATTACATACAGTAACACCAACATAGCCCAATCACGAAGGAGGATTAAGCCCCCTGAAGACCAATGCTCAAGGACTCCATTTGATAACCCTCTACCCCATCTTCTAGGAGTTCTAGAGAATAGACACTGGCTGATGGATATTCATCATTGCTGTGGTTTATAGAGAAGACGTTAGACCAGCTGATACTGAACTTCTGCAGTTGATAGGTGGTTCTCTTTGGACCAAGGCTTTTCAGGTTTGGAAGATGGTTTGTATTTGTTATTAATCACTGTTTAAAAACTTTGTTTCGGTAGCCGGGCGTTGTAGCGGGCACCTGTAGTCCTAGCTACTCGGGAGGCTGAGGCAAGAGAATCACCTAAGCCCAGGAGTTGGCGGTTGCTATGAGCCATGTAATACCACAGCACTTTATTGAGGGCAATGGAGTGAGACTCTGTCTCTACAAGAAAAAAAAACTAAACTTTGTTTTGGACAAAGTATATTTTAAATTTATGGGTGTCCTTCATGTCTGCAGAAATGGTTAGTTACAATTATTTGCCATTCATTATCACTTATTAGGGACGGTAATAAAATTATTTTCCCATAGAAGCATAACTGGAGATACTATATGAAAGCAATGATGAGGTCCTGTCTTATGTCCCACAGAAGTAGCGTAACCCTTGTGGGAACTGCTCTAATGCATCATTGCTTGGTCTACATATCATGCCCCAACTACCTTCAATGTTCATTATGCATTCAACAATCACTAGTACATCATTATTCTTATCATAATCTCATTTGTTTCCATTTCATTTTAAAAATTATTTAGAGGTTTCTGCAAGTCTGGCACAAAAGAGGTTTTTCTCTTTTATTCTATTTTACCACATGGTCATTGGTGTGGAACCAAACTTAGCAGTCTTCAGTAAGTGGAAGGACGTTTTCACCTCTTTATGAAGAAGACAAAGGCAGATTATAGAGAAACCATGACACATTAAGGTTTTCTTCAAAAAAAGAAAAGCAAATAACTTCTATGATGTGCCCTGAGCTCTGTGCCATTTTATCTCCTTCTGCATCTTTGCTTCCGTTTCTGTATTCAGACATCAATATCACTGGTGTTTAGAATTATATAATGAGGTACTGAAAATTTATTTATAGTGTACTAAATTGTTAAGGCATGAAGAACCAACTGTTACATTTAGGGGGAAAAAATCTCAAACTATAGAAGTGTTGAAGGGTATAGATTTTTAAAATAATCCTCTTTTGACTAGAAATCCACTTAACCAGAATGTTGGCTTGGCACTTGTACACAGTGGTTATGGTGCCAGCCACATGCACTGAGGCTGGTGGGTTCAAACCCAGCTGGGGCCAACTAAACAACAATGACAACTGCAACAGAAAAATGGCTGGGTGTTGTGGTGGGTGCCTGGAGTCCCAGCTACTTGGAAGACTGAGGCAAGAGAATCACTTAAGCCCAAGAGTTTGGGGTTGCTCTGAGCTGTAACGCCATGGCTTCTTACTGAGAACAACATAGTGAAACTCTGTCTCCAAAAAAAGAAAAAAAAGAAAAGAAAAAAATTCACTTAACCACAATGTTAAGTGAATTTCTTAACATGTTTTTAAATTGGTTTTCACTTAGCTTTCTTATTTAATCTATTCAATGATACTTTTATTGAACCCCTGACATTTTTCCAGGTGCCAGGGTAATAACAGTGAATTGAATGATAGTATACATAGATAATGTGGTAAGTTAAACCAAACACTATAGAAATTAGATATACCTAATACACTAACATAGAAGAAAAATATATTAGACGTTTAAAAAGTACATAAAAAGGCGAAAAACAACAGGGGAAACTAAGAATAAAGGAGACAAATGGAAAACAAAGAGCAAGATGATTAGTTTAAACTTAATCTTATCAATGATTACATTAAATGTAAGTGGTCTAAGTATCTCAGTTAAAAGGCAGAGATTTTAAGACAGGATAAAAGAAAAGGCAAGACCTAACTATAAGCTCTCAACCAGCTCTTGACAATCTTAAAGATAAATAAATATGTTAAGAGTAAAAGTATAGACTAAATTATACTCAGCTAATACCAATCAGAAATGGTAGCAGAAATGATTTATTAACATCTAACAATGAACTTCAAAACTAAGAATATGGTTGTGCCCAGGAGTTCCATAAAGACCACCCTGTCAAACAAGCCAAATTTTTAGCCGAGTCCTTTTTTTGAAGAGCTGGCTGGCGCCTGCCTCAGTGTCCCAACCTGGGGTTTCTGAGAGCAGCCCCAAGTGCTTAAGGGGTCAGGTTTTTAAAGCTTAGTCTGTATCCTGGTTGGCATGCAGGCTGTGCAGGTGCATTTGGGTGGGGGTGGCAAGCAAGCATTGTACAGAAGCAGAATTTTGCAGTTAGTTAGCCATACGTCATACATCTTTGTTTTAATATTTTCCCATACATCTTAGTTCCAGTACTTTTCCTTCATACATCTTTGTCTCAGTATTCTCTCTACCTGGTATTGTCTGAAGCAGTGGTTCTCAATCTGTGGGTTGCGACCCTTTTGGGGGTTGAATGACCCTTTCACAGAGGTCACATAAGACCATCCTGCATATCAGATATTTACATTACAATTCATAACAGTAGCAAAATTATAGTTATGAAGTAGCAATGAAAATAATTTTATGCTTGAGGGTCACCACAACATGAGGAACTGTATTAAAGGGTTGCAGCATTAGGAAGGTTGAGAACTACTGGTCTAAAGGTTAGTCCAGGGATAGTCGGTTCATTTTCCAGGCCCAGGAGTTTGTCAAGCAAGAAGTTAGTGAATACTTTCCCATCTATCTTGGAAGTGAACCAGACTTACTCCATTTTGTTGAGGGCTTGCAGCCCAGGAATTTCTCAGGAGTTAACTGGCATTTTTCCATTATAGCCTAGACCTAACATTTTATCAGTGATATTATCATTTCATAATAAAAAAAGAGGTTAATGAATCAAGGCTGTACTAAGATTATGCATTTAATAATAAGACTTCAATCTATATGAACTAAAAACTTACAGAACTGAAAGAAATAGATGAATCTACATTTACAGCCAGAGATCTCAGCACCCTTTACTTAATAATAATTTGGGGAGGAATGCCAGAAAAGGCATATGCACAGGCTCTGTGTTCTGAAACAGCTTGAGGGTGGCGCCTGTGCCTCAAAGGAGTAGGGCGCCGGCCCCATATGCCGGAGGTGGTGGGTTAAAACCCAGCCCCAGCCAAAAACTGAAAAAAAAGAAGAAAAAGCTTGAGTGTTAGAAGAACCCAGTATGTTTGGAGCAGAAGGAGTTGATGGAGAATGGTCCATTGTATACCAAAGAGATGGTAGGGGTTAGATCACCATAAGATCTTGTGGACTGTTGCAGAAGCACAAAACAGGATTGGGGGAGCCAAATGTGTTTGCTTCATACTACAAATTTGGTTTATTATTTAATTATTATGTGGTTCTTAGGATTTCTTCACAGCCTAAAACTGAAAACAATAGGTCATGAAGAGCCTCACACTTTAAAGAACAGGCTGGACCTGATAGGATGCCATCAGGGGACAGGTTTGTCTCTTTTCCCATCACTTCTTTCAAACCTGTTACATCAGATCTTCCATGTCTCTGGATCATGTCTTGGGGATCTACCAAAGCTTTTGAGTCTTGTTTTTGGTTATTAAAAAGTCCAGTGTGATCTAAATCAAAATTCCACAATTTCCCATTATTCAGTTCAATGCTTCTATACTTTGTTCAGCTCAGGGCTTCCCTTGCCTTGGACAGCTGCAGCAGGGGAGAGCTATATGGCCCTTTGTCTCAGCTCTCCTTGCCATAACCCCGCCTGCAAGTGCTTCTGGTTCTTCAGGGTCTGGGAAAGGCAAGTGTGAGCCAAGGAGGGAGGAATGAGGTCTTTTAAACTCACTTTTGGATCCTGAATACTTTTCTTATGGAGTACTTTGGTAGTTCTTTGTCCCCTGTCCCTGACACACACACATTTCCTCTCCTTGACTGGGGAACTGTGCCCTCCAGCTGACCCCTCTTCTCTTCTGAATTCTACTGTTAAGCTGCAACTCCAGCTTCTTCCTTTTAACGGCATCTCCCCTCAAGAGCCAGTGGCCCTCTGAGTCCCTTCGAGGCAGTTCAAGTCCACGGCTACCTCTGCATTGTCTGCTTGGCCCATAGAACAGGGTCTGCATCTTTGCCCCACCGGACATTGGAACTGTAGGATTCTTCCACTGTCCACTTGCCCTCACACTTCAGAGGAAGCTTCAGGCAGCTCTCCTATCTATCACATACAAAGTCACACAATTAAGTTCAGGAACGCATCCTAAAAAAGTGCCTCGTAGGTCTTTCCTGAATATCACTAGGGTCACCTTTAAAGTACCCCCCTCTGGAAGCATTTTTTCTAGGATGAATTCACAAACTTAATTGTCAGACCTTTGTACAACAACAGCTCTGATGGCCATTCCAGTCAAAGACTTCCAAAATGCTTTGAAAGGTGGACTAGGTGCTGGCACTCCCCAGGAGAATATTTCGAGGGTGACTCTGGTGATATTCAGTATGAGGTATGTAGCATTTTTTCTAGCATGCGTTTGTGAACTTAATTCTCTGACCATGGCAAGCCCTAGACTCTTAAGAACTCTTCCACACCTTCTCTGGTGGCAGCTTGTGGAGACCCATGACTTTCTTTCTGAAACTCAGAATTCTTCCTGGGCTGGAGCTGCCAGCCTCCTTTCTGACACCCCGTCTTCTCTTTTGGGGGAGTTCTCTTGCTGCCGTCTTCCCTTAGAGGCAGAATGTCTTCTCTGCTTCCTTGTTCTAAGGAGGGGAACTCCACAGCAAACGCTACTAAGCCAACAACTCTGAACAATCCTCCTCATCGAGCAAATCCCCAGCCTTGCCTGGAGTAGACTGGAGGTGGGAGATGAGCTCAGTGTGGGAGCAGTATGTATCCTGTATGCTGTCAAGGGCTTTGTAGATGAGTCTGTGTGGTGTAGAGCTCTTCTTTCTGCTTTCAGCCTTCAATATCCTGTTTTGTGTGGGGAAAAGTTTGAGTATAGAAATAAGGGTATCTTTCGCACTTAATTTGTACTAATGAACTATAAAGGGCCCAGCTAATTTAGTTGTTCCAGATTCTTTTGAAAAGCTGTAATGTGATAGTAGAAATTTAAGACCTTGCTCAATTAAAAGTATTTCTCAGAAATCAAGCTCATTAGTCTACCATCTGGTTTGGAAAGAAAGAGGCCTCTTCCTGAAGGAGCATTTTTAAAAAGCGACATTTAAGAATTAGCCACCATTTACGTAAATGCTTTTGGAAATTTTGTTTCACATAAAATTTAATGATTTGATATACTAGGGAATAGCGCATCCATAGACATCAGTTTCTCAGAATTTGAATTTTATAGTAATAAATGTGAACATGTTGTTAGGCATTCCATTGATGCTTTTCACTTGGCTCTGTTCTTAATCAGTTGTTGGGTCCTTTTCCTAAAGTTCCCTGTTTCTTTATGAGAAAAGTAATGGAAAAATAATGACTATTCTAATATTGGCTAAAGATGAGGAAACATTAGGAATTATTGATCAAGACTGCCCTTCAATTCTATGAGCTTGTACAGAGAAATCTTCTTGAAAGCTGGTTGTAGTCTGTTGTTTTTAAATGTCTAGAAATAAATATTGGTACCTTTAAAAAGTTTAGAAAAAGTCTAATGGCTGAAAAAAAATTTGAAAAATCAGAAGTCATTCTGTTAGAATTCTCCTGTGCAGGTAATAAAACCAGCCCGCCCTCCTTATTACAAGGGCTCCTTGTGTGGTAGATACAGGTGTGATGGGTGGTGAGGAATGTCACCTCCGTGGGCAGAGAGGAGACAGTAGGAAGAGGCAGTTCTAATCCTGTGGGATCTGCACGCAGCCAAGGCCTCTGAGAGGTGGAGGTGAAGGGATTGTTAAATATTCTGTTTAACGTAGACCAAGATAGAATGTTTAATTTCATTTTGGTTTGTATTGATGACGGTTGAAGATTGGCACGTCTCTGAGAACCACACTTATTTCTCCACGTTTTGCTCTCAGTAATGCCATTTTGTTTCTAATCAATTACTAGCATATTAACAAAATAATACAGTTGATAGCTATCAACCACGTTGTCAGTTTTTCCCCCACATTGGAGGGTATCTATCCACCTACCCATCCTCACTTGATACGCCTTCTGTCTCTTGGCAGCTGCCGCGCTTACTGGCAAAGGGCTTATTGTCCACTCTGAGACCTGTAAAGTTTTAGCAGATGCCTAAAAGGATTCGGTAATATTTCTTCAAAGGGTATCTAAATGGGATAATGATTGTCTTTGTGTCTTTCTGAATCCAGACATTTGAAGGGCCCTACACTTCCTTTTAGAAGGCTGACCTGGCTGGGCCTTTAGCAGCAACGGGCCTTTTCCAGGGATGGGTTCAGAGAAGTGCCTTGTATTCACAGGGAATCTTGGTGTTCTTGTGTAGCATTTGAGACCATCCCTCTGTAGGTTGCTAACAGCCTCCTGTTTTTTTCTCTCTGCAGCTTCGTTCAGGGTAAAATCAGTTGCACTACATTTTTTTGTACATAAACATATTTTAGGCTGGGCCTGGTGGCTCACGCCTATAATCCCAGCACTCTGGGAGGCTGAGGCAGGTGGATTGACTAAGCTCAGGAGTTGGAGACCAGCCTGAGGCAGAGCAAAACCCGTCTGTAAAAACATAGCTGGGCGTTGTGGCAGGTGACTGTAGTCCCAGCTACTTGGGAGGCTGAGACAAGAGAGTCGTTTAAGCACAAGAGTTGGAGGTTGCTGTGAGCTGTGATGCCACCACACTCTCCTGAGGGTGACAAAGTGAGATTCTGTCTCAGAAAAACAGACAACAACAAAAAGAACAGCCATTTTTAAAGAATGAGAAGACTTAGCCTTAGAAATTGTAGCAGGAAACACCAGTCTTTATTCACTTAACAAAATATAAATAGTAACAATATACTTCGTATTTATATCATAACCAGTTAAAATGGAAAATCTTGCAGTAGAGATGAGAGTGGGCTGGCCAAAGTGTCTGTCGAGAGGAAAAAAAAAAAAGGGCAAAGAGGCAGAAAATGGAGAGAAATGGGGAAATAGAATGATTAGGTTGCTGAGAAAAAGGGAGGCGAAGAGCCTCCATGTTTTTTAATATGTTCTTCAGTATTAAAGTGGTCATTGATTAGCTTGTGGCCACATCTCCCTGTGGGGCTATGAAGTATAATCAATAGTATTTTTCAAAAATAGAATCAAGAGAAGAAAACAAATGTCCCTCTCACCTTGTTCCCCTACGGAAATATTGAAGCTCTATTCTGGATGCATAATGCTGGTAATAATTTTTTTTAATACATTATTATATAAGAGTAGAAAGTAACAGGGCTGATTACAAATTCCTCTTATAAAGATTTCCATACAGCTATGCCTGTTATCAGGTGGGTATACTGCATGTCTATATATGATATTTGTGCACAAAAGAAATTTGTTGTTAAATTTGATTTGGCATCTTGGTTGCCTGTCTCATGGCACATGTGGAATTGGTTGTGCCTTCTGGGTCTCGAGACTTCTATCTTTACTGAACTGGTTGTAACACGCTGGTGTCTAGAACCCAGTATGACAGGCCCTCCTAAGGAGGCCAGCTCGCTCAAAGGAGACACTTGATTTTTCTCCCAAAGTGTGTTTTGTAACCCATGTGACCTGAGGACTCATTTGTTTAGGAGTAGGAGCCTGCTCTTTCTGCATAGACATTCTAAATGGTTTCACAAGGCTAAGTCACTAGTTTTTCCAATCATTTGACCTGTGATATAATATCTTCTACTGAAGATTTCCTTCCTTTTTTCTGATAGAATAGTAATTTTTTAAAGGCTTTCCTGGAGACTGATTGATGGTTGTCACATCATAGAAATTGACTGAATGTTGACTCTAAGACTTGTCCTTGATAAACAATGTTATAAGCTTTACCAAAATAGAAGCAAGATGGGGAAAACAAAATGAGTGGATGGTACAGAGTCCCCTAAGGAGAATATTTCCACAATCACAATAACTAAAATAGCTAAAGACTTGATGATGGTTTACAGCAAAATACTTTTTGGTCAGAGAATAGGAAATGTTTTGTGTTAAGTGAGTAAAGATCAATGTGAAATTGTATTCAAATACTGATCTTACAGTAGGTTAAATAATATATCCCAATGTTGCTGTGCTCTTTGTTACAATGTAGTTATATAAATAAAAATCTTTGTTTCTTGGATCACATTTAATATGCATTTTACACTTTAGAAGTAGGAGCTTTATGTTCGATGCCACACTTCTGATGATATGCTGTTATAGATTCTTGTAAGTGATTTTTCACACAGAATGAATTCAGTTTTTCTCCACTGAAAAACTAAATTATGGAACTACTATTTCCTTCTCCCACGCATCAAAATGGGATGCTTTGGAAATATGGCAGTTTAGCTTATGTGAATTGGTTTATTAAAGTGGAAAAGGTCTCATCAGGTCCTTGCTAAGGGTTGCCACACTTCCTTTCTCAGTGTCTGAGGTCCTGGTGTTTGGTGCTGGGTAGAGTGACTATACAGCTAATTTCCTAACAGAGGAGGATTTATTGTTAACTTTATTAACTTATTGTTAACTTTATTATTGTTATTTTACTAATAGCTTTATTGAGATATAATTTCACCTATCATATAAAGAGATGTTTAGATACATTCACCACCCATTTAAAATATACAATTCAGTGGCTTTCATATATTCTTAGAGTTGTGCAATTATAACCATAATCAATTTTAGAACATTTTTATCACCCCCAAAGGAAACCTCATGTGCATTAGCAGTTGCAAACCATTTTCTCTAACCATCATTCCCAGCATCAGGAAAATACAACTCTGTTTTCTGTTAGTATAGTTTACCTTTTTTCACATACATGGACTCAGAGCATCAGTTAACATGTTTTCAAGGTTTGTCTCCATTGTAGCACATGTCAGTACTGCATTCTGTATTGTTGCTGAATCATGTTTCATTGCATGGCTACATTACATTTTATACAGCCACATTCAGGGTATTTCCACATTTCGACTAGTATGCATAATGCTGATATGAATATTCATGCACATCTTAGGTGAACCCATACTTTCATTTCTTTTGAGTCTACACCTAGGAGTGGAATTGCTGGGTTACATAATTATGTTTTAACTGTTTGAGAAACTGCTAGACTGTTTTGCAAAGTACCTGCATCATTTTACATTTCCACCAGTAGTATATAAGTGTTCCAATATCTGTACTTTTGTACCATCAGAGTTGGAAATGTTCAACAAGAAGAACATGTTCAGGTCCTGTAGTAGTTACTATTGTTTGCAAGGACCAACCCTACCTTTATCTTGAAAGGAATCAACTCCTTTAAAATCATTTTACAGGGGACAGTTATGGCTTTTACTAGTAAGATACTTTAGTAGGTCAGGTTTATTCATTAAGTAAGGTGACTTTACCCAGATGAACCATGAGCCATTTTGTACACAGTTGGCTCCCATGGGTGAATATGTAGCAGGTAATCTGGGTAATCTAATAAGACCTTTAGCTACTTTTACCAAAGTTTGTTCCAAGGGACATTCTTCTGACATTGAATCTCTCTCCTGGCTGTTTATGCAGACCAGTAGACTTTGGATTTTACAAATCTTTGTCATCTAATTGCTTTCTTTAGTTGTTACGACCAGCTGATAGTGTCTTATAAGATGTTGGGTGGGAAGTATATAGCCCTCTATCCCACCACTGTGGCAATGGATACACCTCATTAGCAGTAGCTGACGGTACTCTGATGTCATCCCAGGGTGACAGGGGTGAGGGTGATGATGCACAAAACGCCATCAACATCAGCTGACCCAGAAACCAGGACATCATCTGTGATCAGTGATGGGGTTGGCACAAAAAATGCCTGCTAGACTTTAATACCCAGAAAACATATCCTTTCTAGATTAGATGAGCTAATGTGTTAGCTTTTATCTGTTGATGAAAACTATATATCAAAATGTTTCTCTTTTCTTATTTGTTGCCAGAAAACTCAGAGCTGAATTTTTTGTTCAACCATAGTTAACTAATTCATCAATGTCTTTAGTATAACAATTTCTGTGTTCCTTCCAGTTTTTTAAATTGTATTTTTAATTGTTCTAATCTTATAGGGTTTCTTCTTCTTCTTCTTTTTTTATTAAATAGTTGCGTACATTAGTGCAATCAAGGGGTGCAATGTGCTGGCTTCATATACAATCTGAAATGTTTTCATCAAACTGTTTAACATACCCTTCATGGCGTTTTCTTAGTTATTGTGTGAAGACATTTGTATTCTGCATTTAGTACCCTTCTAAAATGCACCATAGGTGTGGCCCACCAATTACCCTCCCTCCACCCCAACCTCCCCTCTCCTCTTCCTTCCCATATTCTTGTGCTATAGTTGGATTATAGCCTTCATATGAAACCTTTAAATTAGCTTCATAGTAGGGCTGAGTACATTGGAAGGTTTTTTTTTTTTTTTAAACATTACTAGCTACCTTTGAATTTATTTTGAAAGTTGGATTTTAAATATTTTTTGAGAACTCCTAACCATAAAATATAACTGTTTTTTCCCTCCAGAATCTTAGGACCCTTAGAAAGCTTCTGATTTGGTTTAGGTCATCAGCTCTTCCCCTCAGTACCTTTTCTTCTCTGGGATTCCGACATCTAGGGCCGTCCTGTCTTTGTCATGCTAGAGAAGTGTTAAGAATGTTCTTTGGATATTCTTCTAGAATTTAATTAGAAAAGATAACATACATGATAAACAAATACTTATGTCAAAATTCAGTTGTCTTCAGAGAAAACAGGCTCAAGTCTAAACTGCAGCTCTTCAAGTTGTCTCTGATGTAAAATAGTCTTTTAAGTTCCTGGTCTTTTCTAGGGAGCAGGTATTTCCCTTGAAACTGAAGCAAGAACTGCCCTGTTCCTAAGGCCTTTCAGAGAGCTCAGCTTTCTGACTGTGCCCCCCAGGGAAGAACAGAGTTGCTCACCTTAGCTCGGTGGGGACAGCCTTAGAGCCCTAGTGCTTTTGGTTACTCTGCTGTGCAGCGGCCTTGAACCTGAGGGGGAAGGGAAATACAGTCCAGTCTTCATATTTTGCACTTTCTGTATTGGAGACTTTACCTGCTTGCTAACATTTGTTATCCCAACACCAATACTTGCAGCACTTCTGCGGTCACTCTTGCTTCTTTGTGCAAGTGGTGAAAACTTTGAATCATCAGATGTGAATGCTCCCAGCTGAAGTGTAACTAGGGGTGCTGTCATCTTGTTTCATCTCTCATTCTGTGAATATGAGTCCTTTTTACCCAGTCTGTTTATTGCCATATTTTTCACCTTTTTTTGGCTTTTAATTCATGATTTCACTGCTTTATTTTTATTTATTTTTTAACAAGTGAACAGTTTATTAAGAATTAAAGGTATGTGATACGATACACACAAGACACTCAAGATAGGTATAATAGTACTACTCACACAAAAACTTAAATTTCACCTCAAAAAAAAAAAATCACAAGACAAAAGAGAAAGCAATTTCACTGTTATAAAATAAGATATTTCATGCAAAGTATTAACTTTGCCCCCCCAAAGCCCAACCTCCCAACAAACAAAAAACTATCTGGAAATACTGCTATGCTAACATACTAACCACAGGATAATTATTCATAGGAAAACAGTAATTAAGCAATGAATTAAATTAAACAACAAAGTTCAAACTATCATAAACTCATAGACCACAATGATTTTACAAGACAAGCAATTCCAGAAATCTTATAAACAATAAAAAAGAAGAAATATTTCAATATCATTCAACTTGATCTGGATACACCTGATATTGAAATTGGAGAAAATATATTGTTATAAAGGGAAATTACAAACGTGTTTCACTTATAAATGAGGATGCAATATCCTAAACAACATATTGAAGTTGAATTAAAAAATTAATGTTTAAGTAATGTACTTTGGTCAAAATTGAATCCAGTTTATATGAAAGTGAGTCACTATTTTCTTTTCTTTTTTTTTTTTGGTTTCCTTTCCCTCACCCCCTCCCTCCTTCTCTTTCTACTCTCTCTTTCCCCCATGCCCCATTGTGTCATTGATTGTCATTAATTGTTCTCAAATCAAAGTTGAATACGTGAGTCATACTTCTCCATTCCTGTGATGTTTCACTAAGAATAATATGTTCCACCTTCATCCAAGTTACTACAAACACTGCAAAGTCTCCATTATTTTTGATAGCTGAGTAATATTCCATGGTATACATATACCATAGCTTACCAATCCACTCCTGGGTTGAAGGACATTTAGGCTGTTTCCACACTTTAGCAATTGTAAATTGGGCAGCAATAAACAGCCTAGTACAAGTGTCCTTATAATAAAAGTTTTTTTTTTTCTTTTGGATAGATGCCCAGCAATGGGATTGCAGGTACAAACGGGAGGTCTAGGTTGAGTTCTTTGAGCTTTCTCCATACTTCCTTCCAAAAAAGGTCATGTTAGTTTACAGTCCCACCAGCAGTGTAAAAGCGTTCCTTTCTCCCCACATCTGCACCAGCATCTGCAGTCTTGAGATTTTGTGATATAGGCCATTCTCACTGGAGTTAGATGGTATCTCAGGGTGGTTTTAATTTGCATTTCTCTAATAGATAAGGATGATGAGCATTTTTTCAAGTGTTTACTGGCCATTTGTCTGTCATCTTTAAAGAAGATTCTGTTCATCTCTCTTCCTCATTAATGTATGGGATTGTTGGTTTTTTTCATGTAGATTAATTGAGGTTCTACATAGATCTTGGATATTAAACTTTTGTCAGATTCAAAATGTGCAAATATCCTTTCCCATTGGGTAGGTTGTCTATTTGCTTTGGTTGTTGTCTCCTTGGCTGTCCAGAAGCTTTTGAGTTTAATTAAGTCCCATTTGTTTATTGTGGCAGTTGTTGCTATTGCCATGGCAGTCTTCCTCATAAAGTCTTTCCCCAGGCCAATATCTTCCAGTGTTTTTCAAATTCTTTCTTTGAGGATTTTTATCATCTCATGCCTTAAATTTAAGTCCTTTATCCTTCTTGAATCAATCTTTGTGAGAGGAGAAAGGTGTGCATCCAATTTCAGTCTTTTACATGTGGATATCCAATTCTCCCAGCACCATTTATTGAATAGGGAGTCTTTCCCCCAGTGAACACTCTTGTTTGCTTTATCGAAGATTAGATAGCTGTAAGTCATTGGGTTCATTTCCAGGTTTTCTATATGATTCCAAGTATCTATGTCTCTATTTTTGTGCCAGTACCATGCTGTCTTGACCACTATGGCCTTGTAACACAACCTAAAATCTGGTATGGTGATACCCCCAGCATTGTTTTTATTACCAAGAACTGCCTTAGTTATATGGGTTTTTTCTGGTTCCATACAAAACGCAGAATCATTTTTTGTAAGTCTTGAAAGTAGGATGTTGGTATTTTAATAGGGATGGCATTGAATCGGTAAATTGCTTTGGGAAGTATAGACATTTTAACAATGTTGATTCTTCCCAGCCATGAGCATGTTATGTTCTTCCATTTATTAAAGTCCTCTACTATTTCCTTTCTTAGGGTTTCATAATTTTCTTTATAGAGGTCTTTCACCTCTTTTGTTATGTATATTCCTAAGTATTTCATTTTCTTTGGGGCTATGGTGAAGGGAGTTGTGTCCTCAATTAACCTCTCATGTTGGCTGTTGGCATACACAAAGGCAACTGACTTGTGGACATTGATTTTATATCCTGAGACATTACTGTATTTTTTGATGACTTCCAAGAGTCTTGTAATTGAGTCTT
>CAUYON010073476.1:0-10382 GCA_963573935.1 Arctocebus calabarensis | reverse complement strand
AGACAGAGCCTCAAGCTGTCACCCTGGGTAGAGTGCCATGGCATCACAGCTCACAGCAACCTCCAACTCCTGGGCTCAAGCGAGTCTCCTGCCTCCGCCTCCCAAGTAGCTGGGACTTGCCACAATGCCTGGCCATTTTTTGGTTGCAGCTACCATTGTCGTTTGGCGGGGCCCGGGCTGGTTTCGAACCCGCCAACTCAGGTGTACATGGCTGGTGCCTTAGCCGCTTGAGCCACAGGCGCCGAGCCAGAAGTCAACACATTTAAACCAGAAATTATTTGAATGGTTTTGAACCATTGAGCTAGTAGGATGTTAGCTGGCTGAGAAGAAGACCCAGAGAGAAGGGCAATTTTGATGTAGGGAAATAGTTTTGGAATGTGAATGTAAGTATCAGCTTGGGCAATCTGGCTTGACACATTGGAAAGGAGTGGGGAGGTGTGCAAGGGCCAGATTATGGAGCACTTGAGGTACAGCTTCTGGCCCTGGCACTCTGTCACTCACATTTTCTCCTCCAGCCCTAACAGCTTCATCACTCAGAAATCCGCCAAGAGTGGAGTGGACAGCCCTTGACTCTTGCTCTCTTCCAAAGAAAACTGTGCCAATTTTCCTTCTAAGAGACTCCCCCCTCACTTACATGCACTTACGTGTAAAACTCTTCAGCAGGGGAAGTGGAATGGAGTGTCCAGGTGATGTTGCCCTCAGAGAAGTAGTTGGTACAATTACCAGTGTTCCAGGAGTTCTGGCAGCTGGTCCAGGGCAGCTGGTCCGTGAAGGAGGAGATGAGGTAGTACAGCGCCCAGGCCATGATGGTGTTGTAGTAGGAGGCAATGTAGAAGGCAATGATGCAGATGGCATAGCCAATCCCTGGGCAGCAGGTGAGACAGAGAGGCCAAGTTGACAGAGTGGCCCAACAGTGAAAGGCTAAAACGGCACTGGACAGTCCCGCAGCCCAGGGGAAGGGAAGGGTAGGCACCGCCTTCCATGTCATTCCCCAATGACTTTAGGGACTCTTAGATGTTGGGAAAAGTCGCAACGCAGCAAAATTACTCATAAGGATTTATAAGGTTACATGTTTTAGAAACTATGTATATATGCTGTTAATGCTTTAAAATTTTTAAATTTAGTTTACTTTTCATTGCCCTTTATTCAGTTTTTAACAATTTCACACTCCTTGAGCAGTCAGAAAACTATTACTCAAGTTATCTTCCAAGGATATGGAAGGTCTAACTGATTCCAGATGGAAGTCTCCAGCTCCCACCCATTGATGGAAATCACTACTTCCTTGGAGGCCCCCACTCACCCAACCACCCAAAGCTTTCAGTTACCTTTGAAAATCGGGCAGATTTTCCTCCATATTGAAATGCATCCATTTCGGTGGTACTGCCCCAGTGCGAGCTCCATGTAAAAGAGTGGGATTCCCCCAAAAATGGCCATGATGGTGTAGGGGAGGAGGAACGCCCCTGAGGCAGATGAAAAATAATTTCAGTCCCTGCCCACAGCTATCCCAGGACAGCCCAACAGACCCGTCACGCTGAGCATCACAAAGCCACGCTGTGCTGAGTGACCTTAACACTGACTCCCTGGTTTTAGTCTTTGCCAGGAGTAGTAGACAAAGTTCCACAGCTCAAACGTTTCAGAGGAGGCCGATAGAGTCGCTGGAAAGAAAGCCAGTTGTGGGAGTGGACAGAGTCCGCACTGGGCCCACATCTTCTTGTAGCCTGGAGAACCCTGGACCACTTTCCCTTTCTGAGCCCCAATGTCTTCCCTATAACATGACAGGTTGAAGAGGGCTGAAGTCCCCAAACCCAGCCATTATATCACTGGTGAGCTTAAAAACTGACACCCAAATTCCTGGATCCACCCCAGTCCTTCTCAAGCAGAATCTCCAGGTATGGGTACAACACAAAATTTTTTTCAAGCTCCCTTGATGATTCTGATGCAACTGGTATTTGGGACCCTTGGAATGGATCAAGTGTGACAATCAGTAACAACAGCTGCAACCATCTTGGAGGTATTGAATTATACTACCTTTGTTCAATGGTATTACTATGGCTCCAGACACTTGATGATAGACATTTGACTATATTTCCATAATTCCACTGAGCCAGAATGATTCCTCACAAGCCCTATTTGCGAGCTAGCAGGGAAGGGTCATTTTTCACAGAACAAGAAAGCACAGAGCTATTGTGTAGCTGGAGTATGCTGGTGTCACCTGGATCTTGTGGCTGAGGCTGAGTTTGGAAATGCCAAGCTGGGGAATGCTCACCTGAGTTTTAGCCCAAAGGGTGGGTCAGCTGCGATTTACCCTGATAACGTTCCCTACCATAAAATGCTTTGAACCTAGGTATCTGAAATCAGCGCAGCTCAGAAAGGTCTACATAATTTATAATCACACTGGATAAACCTGGCTTGAGAATAAAAACCATGTTGTATTTTCTTGGTGGACTCCGTTCAAAGAGTTTGCTTGATGGCATACGCTCTGGAATGAGCGTAGGAAAATGCTCACCGGTGACCCCACCCCCTATATAACACTCTGGCTAAAGGTGAGTCCTCTCTGCCTGGAGATAAGGTGATTATGACTTCCGCTCCTCCCAGGCCCTGAAACTGCTTTTGGACAGAAAACCTTAAGAGCAGCAAATCCAGGCAACTTTGTGACTGGCCACAGAAGTGACAGTGAGGGCAACACGAACAAATTATCCCCCAATTTCCTTTTAGCTGCCCTCCCAAATTGGCTGCCAGAGCTCCCATCAAAATAAATATTGACTAATTTGACACCCTTGTCCTTCTCCTATTCTGCTAACAAGTCCAATGTCAACACAGAGGCCCCATAACCTACCCACTTGTCTCCCCTGCTCTACTCTTCCCCCAGGTTTGCATGTGGTCAGCTACTATTTTTTTATAATCTACACATCAACCACTCTAAAGCCTTTAGGGGTATAAGAAGGAACAAGATAGCATCTCTGGCCTAAAATATCTAATGCTTTCTTAGGAGGTACAAGGTATGTCCATGCCTGATTTGGGCTTGGCATTAATGTCATGCTGTGGTTGGGTCCAGCTTTGGGATGTGCCCAGAATGGTAACTTAAGACTCTGGACCTAAGTTGACACAAGTCCAAAAGCCCAGAAGGGTCTGGGACTCTGGAACCACCTCCCAGTTTTTCCCTACGCAGATTTAACCCTCTGGATTCTTCCGAATGGAACCTGACCTCAGGAGTGAAGGAAAGACAGGACAGTGCTGATGGCTGCTCCCCCACTTCTGGATGGCGGAGGGCAGAGCTTGGAGAATGCAGGATGGGAAGGAGACCCCTCAACAAATGAAGCATTCATGATGTTGAACATCTGTGAGGTCAGACTTTGGTGACTTGAGCGTCTGGCCTCCTACAAATCTTTTAGACAAACTTGAAGTCTATTTCTAGACAAACTTGAGTCTAAGCAGTCTCGCTCCCAGACTCGTATCAGTTAAGACAGAAAGGGCATGACCTATCTCTGGCCTCTCAAGAGGGACTACAGCCCACCCCTGGGTCACAGCCTCCACTCATGGGCCCTGATACTGACCCCCTCCATTCTGGTAACATATGTAGGGAAAGCGCCAGACGTTGCCCAGGTCCACAGCATAGCCAATGACTGACAGGAGGAAATCCACCTTTTTGCCCCAGGTCTCTCGCTCCCCTTGATGGGCCTCAGCCACTAAGGTGGTGGCAGCCGGGGTAGAGTGCCGCGTGTCATCTGCACCGGGGCTCGGAACCGCTGAGTACCCATCGGATATTTGGCTGGATTCTGCTTTCTCCCCTGGGGCTGGGACACCCTTCCGTAGCACTCCGTTTTCTTGACAATCTTCTCCGTCCTTACAGGCTGATCGCTCCCTCTGGGAATTCAGGGGCGTGGTCTCCATCCTGCCGGTTAGAGAATGATACCCGGGCCCATCTGCCAAGGACCGGAACTGAGTTCTTGGTGCTCAGATCTGAGGATCGCCTCAAGGCCTTATACCGATGGGACGGAGAGTTCTGCTGGAAAGTCACACCGAGAGAGGGGTCAGGCATTTTGCTCGTCTGTGGTATGAACTCCTCACACATTTAAACTACATTAGTTAATGGGAGACATCCTATTTGCTATGTGAGAATCAATAAAAGACACTCAGTTCTTAAGATATACAATATGTCATATTACAATCAAGTTAATTTGAAAAGATAACAGCAAAATACGCAAAAATGGGCAGCCAGTCACCAAGGTTTTACACAGGCTCTATTTAAGCACTTCCTTCACTTTGAAGGACCAGAATCTCACACTGTAGTTCACCAGTAACTCAGAAGAACATACAAAGAGGCTTACCCCAAAGCATCACAGAGCCCTCTCTTGGTCCTGGATGTTATGCTGGGAAAACAATAACAAATAAAGGAGTTTCTTCTGCCCATATGTAGGTAGGGATATGCCTCTCCATCATTTAAGCTGAATACTCTAAATTATATATATATATATATAAAATAATATAACTCTAAATTATATATATATATAAAATAATATAACTCTAAATTATATATATATATATAAAATAATAAATATATAATTTTTTTTAAGAGACAGAGTCTCACTTTATCACCCTTGGTAAAGTGCTGTGGCATCACAGCTCACAGCAACCTCCAACTCCTGGGCTTAAGCGATTCTCTTGCCTCAGCCTCCCAAGTAGCTGGGACTACAGGCACCTGCTACAATGCCCAGCTATGTTCTGTTGCAGTTTGGCCGGGGCCGGGTTTGAACCCGCCACCCTTGGTATATGGGGCCGGCACCCTACTCACTGAGACACAGGTGCTGCCCCCTAAATTATATTTTATATAAACTGTTTATATGATTTTAAAAAAGAAAAGAGTAAAGGAGAGAAGTAAAAAGGCCACCTTTTGTGAGGCACTCTTAGCTCCTTAGCTGTGGACTTCGGTACTCTTCCTTTAACCCAGGTCTGCGAAGCTTCCAGGTGCCTCTGGTTGAATCCAGTGCCTCAGCACTTGGCCTTTCTGCGTTCCCATTACGCCTCTGCAAGTCCGACTGGGCCTTAGATGGCACTGCTGCTCATCATTCATTCCTCTTGCCACCTCTCCACCCCCAGCAACTCCTGTAGCTCACTTGTTCTTCAGCTACAGTGGACAAGCAGAGCCACCGTGCATCCAGAACAACCAGGGAGAAGGTAACTGATCTGCAGGTTACCAACGATGGTGTGGCTTGTTTCTCTATCCCCATGCACCTCTGTGGGGGCGGGGAGGGGGCCGGAGCCGGGGCTGCTGCACCTTCATCTCACTATTGTGGGTGGGCTGAGGGGCAGGGAAGTCACCATGGCTCTTGTCTGGATTAACATCTGAGACGTCAAACATAGGCTAGAAATCTGAGCCCTTTTGGACTTTAAACTTATGGCCTGTTATTAAGCTATAAGAAGCCAACACCTTCCTGCTTACTTTGCTTCTTCTGAGCCTGAGCTTTTCAAACTCTTTAAATAGTCTGGGAGTTGACACATATTTTTGCTTAGCTAGGATCACATTATACCTTTATGAAAAGATGGCCAAGGATGGACTATTCAAAACTGCTAAGATCTGAGGCTACCCCTCTAAAACCTGCACTAGGAGGACAGCTTGGAATTGGTTGCTAATAAAAATGGTAAATATATGACTCCCTCCTGTTTGGGGCTTTCAGTGACTACAACTTGATTATATACATGAAGACAAAGACACAGTGAGTGAGAATTGAGAGCACAAAGTAGCAGCTTCACACAAATAACTATGGACATAAATGTTGGCAAGGATTAAATGTGAACACCAGAGGATAAAAGTAATTAGAATTTCCTGTTCATTGTATTCTTTTCTTCTGTAAAGTAGAAAATGAAAATTTTAAAAGACTGATTTTTGCCAAAAACATCTACAGCAACTAGAGATAAATCAGCTTTTTATGGCTGGGTACGTGTATGTTATGTGTAAGGGGCGGAGATAGCCCAGGCTCTCCCCTATCCAGCGATTGGGCCCCATGTCCCTCCCTACCCAGGTTCAAGGATGCAAACACCACTCAGAGTTATGAATTTCTGACAAGTGATCTCAAAAAAACCTCACTCTGCTCACCTTGCATCCTGCTGTCCAGCCTCTCCCCACTCTCCGCTTCCTTGGGACCTCAACTAGATTGGATAGGCTTTTAAAATAACCACACATCTTTTCATCGGCCAGAAGTAAGCATTTCTCAGGCCAAGGGATTTTATTTTTGAGAGAGATGATGAAACAGTAACATATTTAAATAAACAGCTAAATTAATCTGAACTTGGCGGGCTCTGCTTATGTTGTCTGAGAAGGCCTCCGGACTTCCCTCTGGCCTTTATCTGTGATGTGTTTTCCACATTAAACAGGGAGGAACTTGAAGAGCATATCTTAGGACCAGGAGCTTTCCTGAGTGTGGCCAGAGGGCCTGGCCCTTATAGAACCGCCCCTTCCCTTCCTCCTCCTCCTGCCCCTCTCCTGTCCCTCTCCTGTCAAGCTTTCTATAGAAGCTTCTTCCTGTTTTTAGTACCATCACTTTCCTCTCATTTAAATTGAAGCTCTAACGGTATGTGTGGGGTGGGGAGACTGGCCCCTTTCTCAGGCCTGTCTCCCGACCCACTGGGTCTATGGAAGGAAGGGAAACAACGTCCATCTCAGAAGCAGCAGCCACAGCAATGTCTAATTACTCTCCTGCCTCAGGAGCCAAATGACTTGTTCAGTGTGTCATTTACTTTTTCCCTTGGGGCATCCTGTGGAAATGATGGAAAATGTGTGGGGGTCAATAGATTTGGGGGAGCAAGGTGTGCTCTCCAGAGGAGAGGCAAGGCTTTAGCCCCCAAAGCATCTGATCTTGATTCCTGGCATGACACTAGCTCCTGAAAGAATATGCTGTTCTCTATTTTTGTTCTGAGCCATTGCACAGATCTTATCTCCTGAAACATGTCCTAGGACTCTAAAATTTTTTTCATTAAAAAATTTTTTTATTGGCTTGGTGCCCATAGCTCAGTGGTTAGGGCACTAGCCACCTACACCAGGGCTAGCAGGTTTGAACCCGGCCCAGGTCTGCTAAACAACAATGACAACTACAATAACAACAACAACAAAAAGAACAGTCAGACATTGTGACAGGCACCGGTAGTCCCTGCTACTTGGGAGGCTAAGACAAGAGAATCGCTTAAGCTCAAGAGTTTGAGGTTGCTGTGAGCTGAGACACCACGGTACTCTACCCAAGCTTGAGACTCTGTCTCAAAAAAAAAAAAATAATAATAATAATCTGTTTATGAGCAGGCTGAAAGGGCCCAAGTTTAAAACCTAGAACATCCATCAGGCATCTCATGCTTTCAGGTTGCCTCTCCCCAGAAGCTGGTCTCTCTCCATCCAGCTCTGCTTTCTGGGGCTCTGTTGTATACCAACCCTGATCATAGAACCCAGGATACAGACAGAAAGGTACGGTCATGCGAAGCCACCAAACAGGCAAAAGACACACATGACCTTTTCTTGAACTCTCTCCTCTGCCTCTCCCAGACAGAGAAAAACTCCTCCTAGTTACTAATTGGGGCAGCCAGGAGCAGATGGCGCTGCCTAGGCCCCTTTCTGCCTCGGGCTTCTGCCTGTGGAGCAAGGTTCCCCTCCTGCTGTTCTGACCCTACTGAGCCCTGACGGGCTTCTTCTACTGACACCAAGAGCCATCTGGTCCAGGAATATGGTATGGAAGTCTGGAAAGCTTTCTTTTTCTTTTAATTTTTTAAAAGATATTTTCATCCTTCTGGGTAGGAAGATTGCAGATGAGATTAATATTACAACTGTGATCCCCTCCAGGCAGCCACTGAGTTTCTTCATGGGCAGAAAAAGCCCCAGAAGTCTTCCTTTGCACCTTGAATGTGTGTTGTTGTCCCACTCGGAGCAGGTGACAGGTTGTACCACGTAACTCAGTTATGCTATGGGATGACAACCCTCTGCACACAAGGGATAGCACAGTGATGCGGCTGACCAGCTGATGGTCCCAGTTGACCTTCTGTTCACACTCTTGCATCTTCTCAGCCCTGGGAGTGAGCTAATCCTTTCCATTCTTCCCCCCATCCCAGTAAAAAAAAAAAAAAGGACTGTTTCTATTTAAACTTTTTATCAAATCTTCACTCCTCTTTCCACAAATTCTCTCTCTCTGTAGCCAGGGGAACAAGCATGGCATTATAATGATTTGTCAAAAAACTACCCAGCCGGGGTGGTGCCTGTGGCTCAAAGGAGTAGGGTACTGGCCCCATATACCAGAGGTGGCAGGTTCAAACCCAGCCCCAGCCAAAAACTGCAAAAAATAAATAAATAAAATAAAATCTATGTATTAAAAAAAAAACAACAAACTACCCAGCATTTGGAAATGCCCATGGCTCTACTTGACTATTGGACACCAGTTGGTACATTCTAGGCAAAAACACTACAGAAAGTTTGTACTTTGACATCATGTGTCAAGATCGAAGTGAGTTCACGTCTCAGGAAACTCAATTTCCATTTTCAAAAACAACACCAGACCCACCTGAATTATGGATAACACTGAGATAAGATTAATTACAGGTCATATAGCTGAGTAACAACTTGTAATCTGTTCATAGACTGAAGTTGCCAGGAGACCCTCCATGGATGACAGGATGACATGGAGCCCTGGTGCCTCCCAGTGCAACACATGTTCACTCTAGAGGCTGGCTACGGTGGCTCCCGCCTGTAACACCAGCATTCTGGGAGGCCAAGGCAGGTAGTTTGCTTGAGCTCAGGAGTTGGAGACCAGCCTGAGAAACAGCGAGACTCCATGTCTACTAAAAATAGAAAAAACTAGCCAGGCATTGTGAGTGCCTGAAGTCCCAGCTACCCGGGAGGTTGAGGCAAGGGGATTGGTGAGCCCAAGAGTTTAAGGTTATTGAGAGCTATGTGGCACTCTACCGAGGACGACACAGTGAAACTCGGTCTCAAAAACAAAACAAACAAATAATAAAAAAAAAATTCCCGGCTCGGCGCCTGTGGCTCAACGGGCTAAGGCGCCAGCCACGTACACCTGAGCTGGCGGGTTTGAATCCAGCCTCTGGGCCTGCCAAACAACAATGACGGCTGCAACCAAAAAATGGCCAGGCGTTGTGGCGGGCGCCTGTGGTCCCAGCGACTTGGGAGGCAGAGGCAAGAGGCAAGAGACTCGCTTGAGCCCAGGAATTGGAGGTTGCTGTGAGCTGTGATGCCATAACACTCTATCCAGGGTGACAGCTTGAGGCTCTGTCTCAAAAAAAAAAAAAAAAAAAAAATTCCCTCTGGCCCTGTCAAAGGAGAAGCACTAATTCAGCAAAGATAAACCGTCTGCCTACTATGCACTGGGCTCCTTGAAGATAAGACAGGCACAATACTGCCTGCGTAGAGTTTGCAGGGCAAGGCCAAAAATCTGAAAAGGAACGTGGTCTGCTAGGAAACCCTACACTGTGCTTAAGGAGAGAGGCTGGCGCTGCCTCTCAGGGCTGCTGCATGCGGGGACTCCTGCTGGCCGGCTGTGGCATTTTAGATGCTTCACATTTATAGCGCCAAAGTTGCCCTAAGGTTTTCAAAGGCTTTCTTTTGCTGTCACTGCACAGCTTCTGTCACAGGACCTCAGACATTAATTGAGTCTTCCTCACTGACCCCCACACTGTAAAGTGGAGGTTTGAATATGTATCTGCTGCAGGGGTTGCTGAGTTCTCCAAAGGGTGCAGTGTCGAAGGTCTTAAGCCATAGGGATTCCTGGCTTGCCTTTCAAACAAAATAAAGAGATTTCATCATGGATGTGGAGAGAAGGGAACACTTTACACTGCCGGTGGGACTGCAAACTAATACCACCTTTTTGGAAGGAAGTATGGAGAACTCTCAAAAAACTCAAGCTAGACCTTCCATTTGACCCTGCAATCCCATTACTGGGCATCTACCCAGAAGGAGAAAAATCCTTTTATCATAAGGACACTTGCACTAGACTGTTTACTGCAGCTCAATTTACAATTGCCAAAATGTGGAAACAGCCTAAATGCCCACCAACCCAGGAATGGATTAACAAGCTGTGGTATATGTACACTATGGAATACTATTCAACCATTTAAAAAAGGAGACTTGTAATAAAAATAAAAAATAAGAACAAAAAGAAAAAATAAAAATAAAAAAGGAGACTTTACAGCCTTTGTATTAACCTGGATGGAAGTGGAACACATTATTCTTAGTAAAGCATCATAAGAATGGAGAAGCATGAATCCTATGTACTCAATTTTGATATGAGGACAATTAATGACAATTATTGACATGGTGGGGGTGAAGGAAGGGGAGAGCAGAGAGAGGAAGAATGAGGGAGAGGTGGGGAAAGGAAGAGCAGAGAGAGGGAAGG
>CAUYON010073472.1:0-26492 GCA_963573935.1 Arctocebus calabarensis | reverse complement strand
GTTAAGAAAATTATGTCAGGATTCCAACATGGGCCCTGAAATTTCTTCTGCGATTACTTTAAAAAGGTACCCAAAATCACATCATAATAAAGATATTTGTAGCAGAATGTTTATTGCAGCCCAATTCATAATTGCTAAGTCTGTCATTATTTATAATCAGATAGCAGTTGGGCATATAGTATGCATACTTCATAGTTTTTGTAAATTAAAAAATTTACTGGCAACGGCCAGTTATGTTTTCAGAAAACATGATTAGACTAATTTATTAAAGGTGGTTTCAAGTTTTTCTTTATTATCCCCAGAAAATTCACCCACTTTTCATCCTTTTTTAAAAAACTGAAAGATAGACATGATGTGACTTCAAACTCTGAAGCAACATCCTAATATCTACTTCATCCACATCTACGTCCACTGTGGAACACCACATTGAAATACTTTTAGGAGAGGGAATGAAAGAAAGGCTTGATCATTTTGCCAGGCCATTGCCTCGTGGCTGAGAAGTCAACTACTACAAGTTTATTTCCGTCAGCATCCCAGACTTCCTGAAAAGCAAACTCGCTCTTGATCTGCTTCACCATTTTCACTGTCGGGGTCTCACAAGTGACCATGAGAACAGACGGAAACAGATCTAGGGCACTGAATCAAGCTTGGGGGTGAAGGAGCAACATGCCTTCCCTTTATAATTTATAGCAACGGAGTGGGGCCTGTGGGCACAGAGTGAGGATGTGGTGGGGCATGCCTGCTCAGGACTCCCACGCCACCCCCCACTGAGGTGCCTCGATCTGCCTCCTTTTTATAAGGTTACTTGTAATTGCATTTCTGTCCTAACAATATAATCTGGGATAATCTCCCTTTCTCAGGATCCTTGATTTAATCACATCTGTAAAGAATGTTTTCAAATAAAATAATACTTCCATTTCCAGGGATTAGAACCTGACACCTTTGAGGGTTAATTTTCAGCCTAATACAATATATTGGTGCCTATGTGTCATTTTCCCCAACTTCCATAAATTGTTTGGGAGGGGAGATATAGCCCAGTGTCCAGCAGGAGATACCAGGCACCCAAATAAAATGGTCAATTATTAACAATTCACAGATGATGCAACTGAGAGAACACTAGAGGTTAGGGAATTGGGGGAAAATGTGTTTGGTTTGGTTTTCTTTTAACAAGTCCACTTGCTCATTACCTGAAAAACTCCTGGGTCTTCAATAGCAAACAGGCAAGAAGTACAAAGGCTGTATGCAGTGCAGTAAGCTGGCTTGGAAGTGTTAGGGGAAAAGAAATTAAAAAAAAAAAATCAGGACCCAAAGGAGCATGCCAACTCGCAAGTGTAGAATTAGCTGATTGCACTGTGAGCAGAGCAAATACTCTGACAGCGTGCAGGTGGCTAGCAAGTGTCTACAAAACTGTAATGATATTCAAGTCTATTTGTATGGAATTAAAGCTACAGCCGTTCTATATCATCCTACTTTAAAGAAGCAGCAGATATTCAATTTACATCAGCAGTTACCTTGACAGTAGCTACTCTCGAGTCCTGTTTTTCCTAATTATCAGGCTTTTTCTGATGTTCTATTCTTTATAATTCTTTCTCAGAACTTCATACGGTTTCCCATGACAGTTTATTTGGCGCACATAATTAGTTGCATCCCTCAACATTCCTTAGTGAGTTTAGATTAAGTTCATTTTTCCCCACAGAAGTCAGAAGACTGTGTTCACAGACTAATTCTGCCACTAACTTTTTGCTGTGTGACATGGAGCAAATCCCTTCTTTCAGGTTTTGGGTTTCACATCTGAAAAGCATGGAAGGTATATGGCCCTAATCAAAAGTACAAAGTCCTTTATGGCAGCTGAAGCACTCTGGATTTACCCCAGAGAGAGATGATTGTAAGCAATCATCCTAATGAGGAAACCCACCCATGCATCTTAAACCACAGTACTGCTGACCCACATAGCAGGCTGCTTTCTCTGCGATGTCTCAAGTTGGTCCTGAATTCCACAACGTGGCATTCGGCATAGAAAGGCTATCATTCTTCTTAAAATGACTGTAACAGATCACAATCTTGGCAATTTTTCTAGGTGGGAATGAGAAAATTCTTCTGTGATGAACAAAAGCCTTTGTGTCTTTTCCAAGCAGTGGAAAACTGCCTAGATGGACACACCAAACCACCCTTGTGCAAGAATTTAGAATGTCTAATTTTAAAAACAGGCACATGGCAACACAATCAAGGCCTCTGCCTCCTTTATTCTCCAACTCTTTTCCTCTACCCTGCTTGCTTCATTGTGACCAATTTAAACAATCTTATACCTGGAAATTTGAAAACAGAACTATAATCATTTTTGTGGATTTAAGCAAGTATTAAATTAATTAGTAAAATAATACTGTCACCTAATCAGTTTAATGTGCTCCTGGAATGGACAGCCTTTAAAGAATTTCTTTATTCCACTTGGGTTAAGCCACCTCCCTCTAGCATAGGACAGTGGGGAAATCATGGCCTTTGAGGCTGATAAAGTTGAACTGGAATGCCAGTTGTGTTCCTTCCTAACCATGTGACCTTGAGCGAGTTGTTTAATCTCCATTTCCTCATTTATAAAATTAGTTGTATAATATACTTACTATATTAAGTGAGTAGCTTTTATAAAACTACTTATAATTAAGTAGCTATATTCATGAAGTATATCATTTATTCCTCACAGTAGCTTCTGAGGTGGGTATCATCTACTTTCTTCTGTGAGGAGTGAGATAATTCAGCTAAGCAAGTAAGACATAATAGGTATTAGACAAAGTTGTAGACAGCTGTTACTGTATGTTCAGCTTTAGGCTAGGTGCTGTGGAGGAAATATGTACTCATCAAGTATACATTAAGCATCTCATATATGCTTATTTTTAAAATGGAGGGGGACTGTTCAAAGTAAGTAGGTGACAGTCTCTGAATCTTTACTGGTTCAATTCTTTTTGGAAAGGTTTGGGTGAGGGTGGATTGAACATCCTTCATGGCCACATGAGCCTTCACAAGTCATAATGCTTAATATAAACAAAATTAAAGGGAGAGAATATTTTAATATTCAAGTGGTCTCTTCAAGAGAAAGCAGGAGCTTGCACTCTCTTTCTGCAAACGCTTCACAAAATGGCCTCCTCCCAAGTTGACTTTGGCCACTGACTGTCCCTCTCTTCACCACCTGTCATGCATGCTTCTTGTAGAGCTTGCCAAACCCTTGCTCTTTGATCATCTTGGCATTCTTCAGGTTATCCTCTAGGTCTGGCAGAAGACTTACATGGTTACTGAAATTCAACTTATCTTAAAAATTTGGATGGCCCCTCTGGGGATGGTAGGTATCAAGACTGAAAGTTAAGGCTGACATTCTATGGCATATGGTGAACATAGTAGCTGATTCATGTGATGAGGAGTGATTGGAGTATTATAATCTCTATAAAAAGCATCAACAATGTATAGTTAATCGTTTCAATAAAAATAAGGGGGATATTTATGTAGTATGCATAAACCAATTAAGAACACAAATCAATTAAAAGTACTACTCACCAGATGTCAGCTCATTGCCAGATGCCAATATGCATAATGTTAGCTGTATCATACACATACTCTGCTACATAAACTAATATATACTTTTGAGTTATATGATTACATGTGATTTATAGATTTATATACAAAGAAAACACAATTAGCCAAGAAAAAACTAAAAAGATGGCTGAGACACTAAATAGCCTAAATTATCAAGGAATGCCACCAGCTCAAATATGCTACCTACAGCATCTATAATGTAAAGTGAGAAAATCAGCACAAAAACCTCACACTCAGGTTTTAGGTTATGATGACTAAAAGGAAACAAGTTCCAAATCACAAAAATGAAAGTTTCATCTACTTAATTGTACTTATTGCCACTGTACTATACCAGATAGTGTTTGCCCAAAATTCATGTCCACCTGGCAGCTCAGACTGTGACCTTATTTGTAAATAGACTCTTTGCAAATGTAACTAATTAAGAATCTCAATATAAAATTATTTTGGATTATAAATCCAATTACTAGTGTTCTTATAAGAAGAGAAAAGGACACAGAGACATACGGGGGGGAAGCCATGTGAAGATGTAGGCAGAAATTGGAGTGATGCCTCACAAGTTAAGAAACACTAAAACTTACCAGCAATCACTAGAATCTAGGAGGGAGGTATGGAATAGATTTTTTCCTCAGAGCTCCAGAAGGAACCAATCCTGCTAATACCTTTATTTCCAACTCCTGGCCTCTTGAACTGTGAGAGCATAAATTTCTTCTGTTTTAAGCCACCAAGTTTGTGATAATGTGTTACCATGTCTCTAGAAAACTAGTGTAGCCACCTTAACTTTGATATCAGAACCTGAGAAAGAACTAAAAATGAGAACTCAAACCCAAACTAATGTGTAAAGATAAAAACATGAATTCTAAATAAAATACTAAAAAAGTAATTATTGACGAATAAAATATATTAAAAGACTAGTCCACACAACTAGATAGGTTTTATTTTAGGCACTCACAGGTGCTTAATTATTAAAAAATCTATGAATAGTATTCATCACATGAGTATCAAAGTCATATGACCATTTCAGTATGTCAGGATGACATTTGTTAAAAATCCACATGAGTTCCTAATAAATATTCTTAATAAAGTATGATTATAAAGATGTTACCTTAGCAGAAAATAAAATATGCATCTGAATGTGTATATGTTTGTGTGTAAATACACATATACTTGCTGGCTCTGTCCACTGAGAGGACCTAGAAGCAATGAAATGACCATGCCAGCAATACGCAAACCCAGCTTCCAGATGTAGATTTCAAAATACCATTCTCCTTTGAGAAATGGACTGTAGTAGACAATGTACTAGATGAAGTTGGGGCATCTTGCACTACCAGAAAGTAAAGAAATTCTCAAAGAATAAAATGATAGAAGATGCCAAAGGGACTCAGAAGCTAACCTGAAATAGCATTCAAAAGCTAGTTAAAATAATTTGAAGTATCCATCAGAATTTCACTCCTTTTTTATGGATGAATAATATTCTATTGTACAGATATACTACATAGTACATTTTATTCATTTACCTATTGATAGACATTTGGGCTATTTCCACTTTTTTATTTCAAAATATTAAGGGTGCACATATATATTGGACAACCTGGATGAATCTTGAAAACATTATGCGAAGTGAAATGAGCCAGACACAAAGCAGAAATTATGGTATGATTCCATTCATACATGTATGAAATAGCTATAACAGGCAAATTCATGGAAGTAGTAAAAAAGATTAAAGTTTACCAGAGTCTAGCAGAATGGGGAATTGCTGCTTAATGGGTATATAGAGTTTCTCCTTGGGATAGTAAAATTTTGGAAGTAGTGGCGATGGTTGCACAAAAGTGTGAATGTAATTAAAACGTATACCTAAAACAGTTAAAATGACAAATTATATATTACATGTATTTTACCAAAATAAAAAAGTTATTGTTAAAGAATTAATAAATAATTAAATTAAAATTAAAAAACAAATTTAGCAACAAAATAAATAATATAGTATTGAATTACAACCCAAAACATAAGATAAATATGCGTAGTTTGTATTCATATGAACACTTAACTGAATAAATAAATAAGGTAGAAAATAAAGCTCTTTCTATCAACAAACAAGGAAGGAAAAATGGACATAGAAAATCACTATTTGGTAAACACCACAATAGTAATTGTTTCAAGAAAAATGATCAGTGGAAACTAAAATTAGTAGATAAAGGTATTATAAGAAACAGAATAGTTACATAGTCTCAAAATATCTCCCCAGAGGATACTTACAATTACTAAGGAAAATAGTATCTTAATTCTATAGGAGAGAAAGCTGGACAACAATTTTCAGAGTTAATATCCCCAATATTAGGACACACCAACATCATATACCTCTTGATTGAATGCCCTGCAAAGGGCACAGAATCACTTTTCTGTAACTCTTGCCAAAAATGCAAAAATCTTAATTTCCTCATGAAGAAGACTTAGACAAACTGAAATTAAACAATATTCTACAACATTATACATCAGCTCTCTTCAGAAGTTTTAGAATCATTAATAATAAGCACTAGGCCGGCTCAGCGCCTGTGGCTCAACGGGCTAAGGCGCCAGCCACGTACACCTGAGCTGGCGGGTTCGAATCAAGCCCCAGGGCTCGCCAAACAACAATGGTGGCTGCAACCAAAAAATGGCCAGGCGTTGTGGTGGGCACCTGTAGTCCCAGCTACTTGGGAGGCGGAGACAAGAGACTCACTTGAGCCCAAGAATTGGAGGTTGCTGTGAGCTGTGATGCCACGGCACTCTACCCACAGCACTCTACCCACAGCACTCTACCCAGGGTGACAGCTTGAGGCTCTGTCTCAAAAAAAGAAAAAAAATAATAATAATAAGCACTAGGCCAAGTACAGTGATTCACATCTATAATCCTGGCACTCTGGGAGGCTCAGATGGGAGGATCACTTGAGTTCAGGAGTTTGATACCAGCCTGAGGAAAACTAGACCTCATCTCTACTAAAAATAGGAAAAGTTAGCCAAGCATGGTGATAAGTGCCTATAGTCCCAGCTACTCAGGAGGCTGAGGCAGGAGGATCCCTTAAACCCAGGAGTGGTTGCTGTAAGCTGTGATGATACTACTGCACTCTAGCCAGGGCAAGAGAGCAAGAGTTTATCTCAAAAAATAAGCAAACAAACAAATAAAAAACACAGTAAAGAACTGTGTGAGGTTATAGAAGACTAAGGACATGACACAACATAACAACTAGATGAAGTTTGGATCCTGGACATATACATGAAAAAATATATTATATATATATAATATGTAATAAATATATTAGTAATAAAATCTGTATAAGGACTGTAGATTTATTAAGGTACAGACAGTCCCAGACTTAAGGTGCTTGACTTACTCTTTTTCAATTTTCCAATGGTTCAAGAGTGATACACATTCAGCATAAAGTGCATTTTGAGTTTTGAATTTTGATATTTTCCCAGGAAAGCAATATGGAAGGCAGTGAGCTCAGACAATGCTAAGAAATACAGTGAACAGCAGTTACCAGTCAGCCATATGATCATGAAGGTAAACAACCAATGCCTCACAGTGTACTAAAAGCATTTTGGATATAACAGTATTTTCATACATGTATGAAGGATTGGTCATTATATAACCCCATCATTAGATAAGGAACATCTGTATTGCATTAATGTTTATTTCCTGACTTTGATAATTGTTCTATAGTTATATAAGTTATTTGAGGGAGCTGAATGAAAGGTACATGAGAATTCTTTGTTCTATTTAGTGAATTTTATAAAGCTGAAATTATTTCAAACTCAAAACTCAGATAAATATATGTTTAAAACCCCCCAAAATTATAAAAATAAATTCTAGTGCACTTTATACAATGGAATTTTAAGTAAATATTAAAATTAGGATGTTCTTAAAGTAATAGAATGCCAATGAGGAAAGTCTCACCCCATATTAAATGAAAATCCTCTAGGGGGCAAGAGCAAGATTGGAGGGACCAAAAAGATAATTTAGCTGAACTCTCCTAAAATGACTGGGGAAAAAGAGAGAACCCAGTCATACCTGACACAAAGACCTTACCCAGAGTCATACCTTAGGGAGCTCAGGGAGAACAGCTAGGAGGTGGTGAGCTACATACAGTGTATGTTCCAGAGTGGTAGAAATCTGATGAATTAGGCAAGTGATTGTGACCCACTAAGATCGTCTGGCCCTCCACTGAGGTCTGGGATGAAAGGAAGCCTTTCTGGAGTATCCGGTGTTGGGGTAACTGCAAGTTGAGTGGAAAGCTTGGAAGACTGGGCAGACTTGAACAGTATAAAGCAACCAGATTTGAATACCAGTTGGAGTGGATTTGCCATAGTTTTCGTGGCTGGTGAGGCAGCCATTCTGAAAAGGTATGAGTGGCCAGGGAGTGGCCATTGTGGGGAGGTTATTAGAAGGTCTTAGCAGGGGCCTAAAGCATGCCTGTCTTAATTTCACCTACCAGGATCATAACTCCACTCTTGGAACAGGCTGAAGGACTCCCGCATCCCCTGGAACTAGAGTCAGGGGCACTGTGAGACCTGCCCCAAAGTATTCCTATGATCATTAAGATCCCAACCTGGCAAGGTCTGAATGCTGAGGAAACAATCAGGCCATCACTGAAGGCAAGTACTTTTGGAATAAGGAGCATAGAGATTGCTGACTGTGCTTGCTCTGCTCCACAGCACTACCTGGTATCCTTGTGACATAAAGCAACATACTGTCATCAACAGCAAGGACTTCTGTTTGAAACAAAGGATGCAATGTAGAAGAAAGAATATATGAAGAGGAACCAACAGAAAAATTCAGGCAAAATGAAAAACCAAAACAGAACAATTCCCCCAAGGGATCATGAGGTAGCTACTGCAAAAGACTCCACCTATAAAGAATTAATGGATTTGACTGAAAGGGAATTTAAAATATGGATGATAAACACAATAAAAGGAATGGGCAAGAAAATGGGAAGACAGAACCAAAAGTCAGATGAGAGATATGTAAAATATAGAAAGGATATGGTGGAGCTTAAGAAAATGAAAGAGATAATCAAGGAATATGAAGATGCAGTACGAAGTATAAAAAATAGGTTAGACCATGCAGAAGAAAAAAAAAAAAACCTCAGAGCTAAAGTTTTTAAGTTAACCCAGGTAGTGAAAGAGGGAGAAAAGAAAAGAGAGAGAAAGCATAACCAGTGCTTAGAGAACTATGAGATTCCATGAAGCATTCAAACACAAAAATAATAGAGATTCCTGAAGGGGAAGAAAATTATCCCAAAGGAATGGAAACCCTATTAGAGACTATCATAAATGCAAACTTCCCAAGTTTTACTAAAGACCTCAAAAATACATTGTAATGAACCTGTCCAAAGTCAAGATGAAAGAAAAAATTCCGCAAGCAGCCAAGAGTAAGCACCAACTGACCTACAGAGGCAGAGCCATTAGAATGACAGCAGACTTTTCAACTGAAATTTTCCAACCTAGAAGAACATGGTCATCCACCTTCAACATTCTTAAACAAAACAATTTTTAGCCCACAATTCTGTATCCTGCTAAAATAAGCTTCAAAATTGATGGAGAAATCAAATCGTATGCAGACATATAAACATTGAGGAAATTCACCACAAGTCTAGCTCTACAGTAAATACTTAGACCTATTCACAACAGTGACCATCACAATGGACTGCCAGCAAACTTAACACCCAGAAGCTAAGGGACAAAACTTAGCTTCCACAATGGCACAATGGATAAAACAACACAATGGACTTTCACAAAGTAAGATGAATAGAACTCCACCACACTTATCAATTCTCTCAATAAATGTCAATGGACTGAATTCACCACTGAAGGGGCACAGGCTGGCTGACTGAATAAAAAATCACAAGCCATCCATATGCTGTCTCCAGGAGACACACCTAGACTTGAAGGACAAATTAAGAGTCAGGTATAAGTGATGGCAAACAGTATAACTTTTTTTTGCGACAGAGTCTCAATATGTCATGCTCGGTAGAGTGCCACGGTGTCACAGCTCATAGCAACCTCAAACTCTTGGGCTTAAGTGATTCTCCTGCCTCAGCCTCCCAAGTAGCTGGGACTACAGACACTTGCCACAATGACCAGCTATTTTTTTGTTGCAGTTGTAATTGTTGTTTAGCTGGCCGGGGCTGGGTTCGAACCCAGCTCCCTTGATCTATGAGGCTGGCACCATAACACTGTGCTATGGGGGCTGAGCTGGAAAACAGTATTTCAAGCAAATGTAAATCAGAAGAAAGGAGAGATTACAATCTCATATTAAGATACAAGCCCATAAATATATTAATATACACAGCTATGATTTAATAAAAATAAAGCAACTAAAGTTAAGAAAGAAAAAAATGGACACTTTATACTGGTCAAAGGAACAATACAACAAAAAGACATTTCAATTTTAAATATTCATGCACCCAACTCAAATGTTGCCACAAATGAAACAGACCTTGATGGGTCTGGGCAATATGATATCCCATAACACCATAATAGTGGAAGATGTTAACACCCCTCTAACAGAACTGGACAGATGCCCTAAAGAGAAACTAAACAAAGATACAAAGGACTTAATGTGACCCTAGAACAAATGGGATTAAGAGACATATACAGAACACACCATCACAAAGTTAAAGAATGTACATTTTTCTCATCAGCCAATGGTACATACTCCAAAATAGACCACATCCTAGGATACAAATTAAACATCAGCAAAATTAAAAAAAAATAGAAACTGTACCTTGCGTCTTCCCAGACCACAAGGCAATAAAGGTGGAACTCAACTCCAACAAAAACATTCATCCCTGCACAAAGACTTGGAAATTAAACAACCTTATGCTGAATGATAGTTGTAGTCAAGAAGAAATAAAAGAGGATATAGTTAAATTCCTCCAACATAACACTAATGAAGAAACAAGTTACCAAAACCTGTGGGATACAGCTAAAGCAGTGTGTTCAGTTTTTTTGTTTGTTTGTTTTGTTTTGTTTTTGGAGACAAGAGTCTCATCATGTTGCCCTCAGTAGAGTGCCATGGCGTCACAGCTCACAACAACCTCCAACTCCTGGACTTAAGCAATTCTCTTGCCTCAGCCTCCCAAGTTAGCTGAGACTACAGGCACTCTCCACAATGCCTGGCTACTTTTTGTTATAGTTGTCATTGTTTAGCTGGCCTGGGCTGGGTTCAAACCCGCAAGCCTCAGTGTATGTGGCCAGCACTGTAACCACTGTGCTACAGGCGTGGAGCCAGCAAAAGCAGTCTTAAGTGGCAAATTTATCACATTAGATGGCTACATTTGAAAAGCAAAAAGAGAGTGCCTCAACAAACTCATGAACCATCTTATGAAAGTGGAAAAAGAAGAAAACAATCTGATCACAAATCCAGCAGATAAAAGAAATAACCCACAATAAATTAGAAATTAATCAAATTGAAAACAAAAGAATTATTCAGAAATTTAACAAAACAATAAGTTGGGTTTTTAACAAAATAAATTAAATAAATAAACCTTTGGCTATATTAACTAAAAAAAAGAAAAATCTCTAATAACCTCAATCAGAAATGATAAAGGAGAAATAGCAATAGATACCACAGAGATATAAGAGATCATCTCTGAGTACCACAAAAAAATTCTATGCCCAGAAATTTGACAACGTGGAGGAAATGAATCAGTACCTGGACTCACATCCTCTCCCTAGACTTAACCAAGAAGAAATAGATCTCTTGAACAGACCAATTTCAAGAACTGAGATAGAAGAAATAATGAAAAATCTCCCAACAAAAAAATGCCCTGGTCCATATGGCTTCACACCAGCATTCTATCAAATCTTCAAAGAGCTTATACCCTTACTACAAAAACTATTCCAAAAAATTGAGAAGTAAAGATTCTTCACCAACACGTTCTACAAAGCAAACCCTGATACCAAAACCAAGAAATGACCCAACTAAACAGGAAAACCTCAGACCAATTTCACTAATGAATATCAATGCAAAAATTCTCAATAAAATTCTAGTCAATAGAATACAGCTGCACATTAAAAACAATCATTCATCATGGTCAAGTAGGTTTCATCCCAGGGATGCAAGGCTCGTCTAATATATGCAAGTCCATAAACATAATTCACCATACCAACAGAATTATAAACAAAGACCATATGATCCTCTCAATAGATGCAGAAAAAGCATTCAATAAAATTCAGCATCCTTTTCTAATTAGAACACTTAAGAATATAGGCATAGGTGCACATTTCTTAATCTGATTGAAGCCTTCTATGACAAACTCACAGCTAATATTATTCTGAATGGAGTAAAACTGAAAGCTTTTCCACTTAGAACTGGAACCAGACAAGGTGATCCTCTATTGCCACTACTTCTCAACATAGTGCTGGAAGTTCTAGCCAATACAATCAGGCAAGAGAAGGAAATAAAGGACATCCAAATGGGGGGATATGGCTGAAGATATGATCTTAGAAAGCCCTGAAGACTCAACCATTATACTCCTGGAAGTCAGTACAGCAATGTCTCAGGATATAAAAATACATGTCCACAAATCAGCAGCCTTTGGATATTCCAATAGCAGTTAAAATGAGAGGCTTACTAATCAATGAAACAATTCCCTTCATAGTAGCTTCAAAAAAAGAAAAAGAAAAAAATACCTAGGAATATACCTAACAAGAGAAGTGAAGGCTCTCCATAAAGAAAATTATGAAACCCTAAGAAAAGAAATATCAGAAGATATTAACAAATGGAAGAACATACCATGCTATGGCTGGGGAGAGTCAACATACTTAAAAGATCTATACTTCCCAAAAGATCTATACTTCAGATTCAGTGTAACCCCCATTAAAATACCATCATCATACTTTCAAGATCTGGAAAAAATAATTCTTTGTTTTGTATGGAACCAGGAAAAATCCCTTATAGCCAAGACAATTTTTAGTAATAAAAACAAAGTGGGGGTATCACCCTACTAGACTTTTGAGTATACTACAAGGCCATAGTGATCAAAACATAATGGTATTGGCATAAAAATAGAGACATTGACATTTGGAACCAAACAGAAAACCATGAAATGAAACTAACATCTTACATCCACCTTATCTTTGATAAACCAAACAAAAGAATTCCTGTTCAATAAATGGTGTTGGAAGAACTGGATAACCACATGTAAAAGACTGAAACTGGACCCACATCTCTTACCACATACAAAAATTGATTAAAGATGGATAAAATATTTAAATCTAAGTCATGAAACAATAAAAATCCTCAAAAAAAGTAGGAAGAAAACACTTGCAGATATCAGCCTGGGGAAAGATTTTATTAAGAAGACTTCCATGGCAATTGCAACAACAACAAAAATGAACAAATGGGACTTAACTAAACTGAAAAGTTTCTGTACAGCTAGGGAAACAACAACCAAAGCAAATAAACAACCTTCAGAATGGGAAAAGATATTTGCATATTATAAATTGAACAAAAGCTTGATAACTAGGATTTATAAAGAACTCAATCAACATAAAAGACCCAACAATCCCATATATCACTGGGCAAGAGACATGAATAGAACCTTCTCTAAAGAAGACAGACAAATGGCTAACAAACATATGAAAAATGCTCATCCTCCCTAATTATCAGAGAAATGCAAAGCAAAACTACCCTGAGATATCACCTAACCCCAGCGAGAATGGCCCATATCACAAAGTCTCAAAGCTGCAGATGCTGGCGTGGAGGTGGAGAGAAGGGAACATTTTTACACTGTTGGTGGAACTGCAAACTAATACAACCTTTTTTGGAAGGAAGTATGGAGAATCCTCAAAGAACTCAAACTAGACCTCCCATTTGGTCCTGCAATCCCATTACTAGGCATTTACTAGGAAAAGAAAAATCCTTTTTTCATAAGGACATTTACACCAGCCTGTTTATCTCAGCTCAATTTACAATTGCCAAAATGTGGAAACAGCCTAAATGCCCACCAACTCAGGAATAGATTAACAAGCTGTGGTATATGTATACCACAGAATACGATTCAGCCATTAAAAAAGATGGAGACTTTATGTCTTCCGTATTAATCTGGATGGAGGTGGAACACATTCTTCTTAGTAAAGCATCACAAGAATGAAGAAGTAAGAATCCAATGTACTCAATTCTAATATAAAGGCAGTAGATAAGCTAATGCAAGGCAGTGTAGGGGAATGAGGGATAGGAGAGAGGGGAGGAAGGAGGGGATGGGTGTCATGGTGTATGGCGCCCCTCATGGGGGTGGAACACAATTATAATAGGAACTTTATCTAACAAATGCAATCAACTTAGCCTAATTCTTTACACCCTCAATGAATCCTAAACAATAAAAATAATTTTCACACTATATTTAAATTATTTTAAGCCTCACATATATGTGTGTGCAAATTTTATGTTTTCTATGATCCCAACTTTATATAACATATTCATAGATATGTGTATAGCAAAAAAAAGAAAATAAATTAGGTAATACTGGCAATTAGAGGACTAAATTAGTATATTTGCAGATGGTATCACATTCTACCTGCACTTAGGAAATGCAAGATAACCAACTATAAGAACTACTAAGAAAATTTAGTTAAGTTACTACAATAAATGTATAGGATTGGTAGCATTCTATATGTCTGCAGTAACAAGTTAGAAAATATAATCTTTTTTTGCAGTTTTTGGCCAGGGCCAGGTTTGAACCCACCACCTCCGGTATATGGGGCCAGTGCCCTACTCCTTTGAGCCACAGGCACTGCCCAGAGAATATAATTTTAAAAGAGGACCCCATTAATAAATAAAATTGTCAAAAGATAGAATCTTAGTATGTGAAGTGAGGTTGGTGATAAGGCAGAGATAAGGCCATTTCTGTGGCACATGATAATGTAAATTAGTACAACTTTTCTGGAGTGTAATTTGGCAATATAACAAAAGCCTTCAAAAAAATCCATTCGTTGTGATCCAGTACTTCCAATTATCCTCAAGGTATATCACAACTATTCCTAAGAAAGTACGAATAATACAGAGAAGTACTTATAACAGAAAAATGTTGAAAATAGCATAAATACTATAGATACTAATGAAATGGTTAAATAAATTATGGTCCATTCATTTATAGGATACCATATAGCTATTGAAAATTATGTCAGAATTCATAAGAAAAATACATAGCCAATACAGTAAAATACCATATGTATTATAAAGTAATAAAAATCATGCTATAAAATAGTAATGAAGTATGTTCTCAATTTTTAAATATACATATATATTTAAAATATATAAATACCTCCACCATTTGGCTTACTTCAAATGTAGCAAGAAAGTCTATTTTGAATATACTGGGAACCTACTAAGAATTAAAAAATTAAAAACATAATTTAAATTGAAGTACTATGATATTTTACCAGAAGAAAATTCAGCTATATGGTTTTTAATTGTGCATGTGAATAGGATTCATTCATTTATTAAATAAATATCAAGTAACCATTATGTGAACAAAAATACAAACCTCTCCTAATGGCATTCATACTCTGGGAGAGCAGATACATTAAACATATAAATAAACATACAAATGAATATCATATATAATTACAAACTTCACTACTACCTTAAAGAAATATTACAGGCTACTGATTTGTTGGGAGATTGAGTGTGATGGGCAGAACATACAAAAGAATTAAAAGTTATTTCTCAAAATATTAAAAGTGATTATCATTTTTCCTTTCTATCACTTTTGCTATATTTTTCAAAGTTCTAACAATGATCATGGACTATGTTTGAAAGTGTTCCCCTCAAATTTATATGTGAAAAAACTAATCTCCAGTGCTACAGGGTCAAAAGGTGGATGAACTGGGAAGTGTTTAAGTCATGAAGATTCTGCTATCATGGCTAGATTAATACCCCATTAGAAAAAGACAAGTTCAGGGTGGCACCTGTGGCTCAAAGGAGTTGAGTGCTGGCCCCATATGCCAGAGGTGGCGGGTTCAAACCCAGCCCTGGCCAAAAACTGCAAAAAAAAGACAAGTTCAGCCCCCTTTTACCTCTTCACCTTTCTACTATGCAAAGACACAATGTTCTACCCTGCCAGAGCACACAGGAAAAAGCCTCTTGCCAGATGCCAGCACCTTGATCTTGGATTCCTCACCCTCCAGAACTGTGAGAAAATAAATTTCTCTTCTTTATACATTACTCAGTCTGTGGTACTCCGTTATAGTAGCACAGACTAAGACAACATGTGTTACTTTTATTATCATAGAAATAAACAGTAAATGTAAAACAAACACAACAAAATAAAAAATAGTTTAAATATTGCTGCTTAGTTTGCCAAGTCCCCCAAAGTCATACTGTCTAACAAGGGCAAGCTGACCTTTGGGTCTTTGTGTACACTTCACCCCTATGGCCTGATGAAGGGGCACCAAGGCAAAGGGACACCTAAGCAACAGCCTTGCCCAATTCATTCAAGTTCTCTTTTAAACTGTATACCAAGACATAAATACTTCCATTATTGCCTTAACACAAATGCAAAAAGGAACTCTATTTTGAATATACTTAAAATCTGTCAAAATCAAAAATGTTAAAACATAATAAATTGAAATCCTGTGATCTTAACCAAAAAAAGATAATTCAAATATATGACATGAAATCATCTTTGGCATAAACAACAATGGGATGAAAATAATACTGGGATGATTTGTGTATAGCAGTACCCTCCCATGTTCATAGGACTTGGATTTGAAAGAGAAATCTAATAGATGCTGGATAGAAAGAAGTCTGGTTCAGATAAGGCGTGATCTTTAAAGACCAATTAATGACATCAGACAGAAAAAAAATGGAAATACAATATTGCCCAGTCCATGCAAAAGTTTGGTTTAGGACCATCTATTAATATTACAGTCTCAAGTTGAAAAATGCAGTGTGAGTATCAGACCAGAAATCAAAAGGCTTTCAATTGACTGCTATAATTTGCCACAGTGATGACTAGGGCTGGTCGCAAATATTCTGGCTGTCTGCTTTCTGGAAACACATTTAGGATTGAAATTTCACATTTGGAGATATTATTCTTCCAATTTGTGTTAGCCAAGTCTTTGCTTTGGCCAATGCAACTTGTGAGGAAGTGAGGAGGAGCCAGAGCCACTGTGATTGCTGGAAGCCTGAGTAACGCTGAAGGCTCCAGCAGTGTGAGTAATCACATTCAGGAGAGTTCCTGTGACCTGAGTCAGGCATGCGGCATGAGCAATAAATATGTTTTTCTGCTAAGCCACTGAGTCTTAGGGGTTATTTGTAACTACAGCAAAACCTAACCCATGCTGACCCATACTGTTACTAATTCAAGCCATCAGGTGTCTTTGATGAAATTTACCTAAACCTTTATTTCTAGTGAGAGAAACCTTACTTGGTATCCAGCTGGTTACAAAGGAAGGACTGTTCCAAGTTTTACAGGACAGTGAGAAAAAATAGCTCATAAAGAATAGGACAGGTTTGGAGTTAGAAAAAAAAATTTTTTCAAAAAGAAGAAAAGAAAACTGTGTTTGGGTGCTGGTTACTATTAGCTCTGTGTCCTGGGCAAGTCATTAACCTCTCTGTGCACCAATTCTTCTTCCATCTGTAGACGTTCCATTAGCAATTATTTTTCAGGATTTTTATGTAATATAAAGATAGCATAAGACAATGCATGTTAAAGAATTTGGCACACTGGTTAGAAGACAATGAGCGTTCAGTACATCACTGTCAATATCACCATTATTATTACAACTCAATGTGTATTTACAATCTTACCTTTTAAAATACCATAAGGCCAATAAAATGTAAATCTTATGGCTCTCCATATAGTAAAGATAAGCATTTTTGCATACAAATATGCAGCATTTCTTCATTCCTCTGTCCCTCCTCAATTTAAAAAAAAAAAAATAGTGTTGGTAGAAACAAAATTTCAGCCTCAACTTGTACATATACCCAAGATCATGTAAGTCATTACAATGTGTTTTTGAGAGTTGCCACTTCACTGCTCTATAAAAAGCTTCCTGGAAAAAGTATTAACAGATGGCCTCTTACTCTCTGAGACTGTTAGTAGCACACCAGATGGCAACCCAAATGAGAAGATTCGACTTAAATTCTCCAAACTGAAAGAAATGCGACACTAGCTTTTTAATAGGTGTGCAACATTAGAGGTAGCAAAGAAATGATCAGTTAAGATAACAACTTATTTTCTCTCCTTATTTCAACATGGAATTCAGTCTTCATTGTCTTATCAGCTTGCCAGATAGTTCATATAAAGTGCTGGAAATAGTTTTCCCAACACAAACAATTTTTATTTGAAATAACTAAAAGATTTATGAGGTGTAAGGCTAGTCAAAAGAATGAAAATACAAGGCACGCCTCAGGGATAGTCCCTGTGTGCCACAGACACTTCTCTCTCTCCAGGATCAGTCATTAGTTTGCAACATTTTGCTCTTATTGTTAGAAATATTATGCCTCAGCTCAACTGTCAAACTTTTAACAAGGAGGTAATAACCGTTCTAAGATACTTATCATCCTTCCAGATGTCTGACTCACTTACTGGAGAATAAAATCCTGGACTGGGTGGGGTTTCCTTTCTCAGGCAGTGCTGCAACACAAATTCTACCAATTGCCTTTATATTTCAAAATAATAAATAACCCGTTAGGGTTCATAAAAGATGCACATAGTCTTCATATTGGCATAGAAAGGTGTCCTTCTTCCATCTTAAATAATATGAGTCAATGAGGACAGTTTTTGACATCAGAGAACCCTCAAATATGAATGTTTCAATAGGACCAGGGACAAACTTTGGTTGCAAAGTCAGCTCACCATAGTCCATTCAGGCCATGGTGGTGCTTAAAATATTGATACCAATACAGCCCACCATACAGATGGATTTTTGCCAAAGTGGCTGGAAATATGGTCCAAAATATCAACACACAACATTAAAATATACATATATACTCTGAAACAGTCACTTGGGGGTAAACAGTGAATCAAGCCCCCACTGCTACACAAAACTCTAACAGGTGTTAAACCTGGGAAATTTTCAGCCTTGACCACTGTTGTCTTCTCCTGTCCAAGCACAGGTCTAGTGCAGGGCTGGGGCATACACAGAAGACATGACTGCCACACACCACATCACATTTATAGGAATTCCTTCCAGGTTTTTTTTTTTTTTTTTCTGAGAGAGAGAGAAAGCTCCTGAAATAACTAGAGTTAGTAAAAACTAGATTGGGTCCATGCCGTGCTCTCAGGGATCCTCCATACTCATAAAGCTAAGACTGTAGATACCCTGTAGTTGGAGGATACACACATGACTCTGGGTCTCAAGGGAACAGGCACTGTCTAAAGAACAAACATGTCAATCAAGGGTGCTAACCAGCATGCGAAACTGATCAAAGAAGTAGAAGTTGCACTGTCTAAGTGAGAAAGCCATCTGGGATCCATGAGGAGAGATCTTTGCTACAGGAAAAGGATATATCACTCAGTTCCCTCAGTGGTGAGGTAAAAATCCCCACCACCACCCGCCAGGCCACTCAACTCTCCAACTAATGTTTGGCTAAATGATTCTGCTCTCTGAATCTCTAGATACTGGGAAGTAGACACACAAGCATTCTGGATCCTGGAATGAGGAAATACCTATAATAAATTCTTTCACCTTACACATTGCTGTCTGGTATTTCACTTAGCATGTGTCTATCCTCACTTCTGGTACCCTAAGACAGTTCAAGACAGAGAAGCAGATTCTAGAACTGGAGTTCTTAATAAGGGGTCTATGGTCCTTTAAGATAGGTCTTTACAAGTTCAATGAAGTCCCTGAAATTGTATGCATAAAATTGCATATATGGGCTCGGTGCCCATAGCACAGTGGTTATGGCACCAGCCACATGCACTTAGGGTGTCGGGTTCAAACCTGGCCCAGACCAGCTAAACAACAAGGTCAAGTGTAACAAAAAAAAAAAAAGTACATATATGTTTAAATACACATGTGGTGATATGGAGGAAACAACAAGTTCTCTCAAATTCCCAGCATGGCCCATGACTCCAAAAAGGCTAAAAACCACTTTACTACTTTTCTAGAATGTACGGACATAACCAAGAAGCTGCTCTATGTGCCTCGATGGTATCATTACATCCCCTAAATCGCAACAATACAATACCTAAATCCTGCCAACTGTGATAACTACCATTAATTCTAAAGATCATCAAAAAAGATTTTACCTCTTCCCTCAGTTATTTGGCAAAAGGTAGCCATCCTCAAAATCAAATAATTCTCCTTTTATCTGCTATCAATTTCTTACCCCACAGATAAGTTTATGTTGTTTGTGTACTGCTTAAATTTGGAATAATTGGCTCATATTTAGCAATGAGAAGAGAGGTATGGTGAAAGGCTATTTCTGCTCACCCCAAAAATGTCTGGGTTTTTTTTAACCATGTGATATATTAAGGCTCAAAAAAGGTTACATTAGTCTCATAAAAATCATAAAAATAAAAACATGATTGCCAATTAACAGCATAAGACAATGTATGAACTTGCAAACTCCACAGATGTCCTCTCAAACAAAGAGAGCATTGCTGTAAAGTCAAATATACTGATAACAGCATCACATGTTTATCATAGTGGTGGATTCAGGCAAAATCCCATGGAGACAGCCTTCCTCTTGGCTTTGGCATTGGCTGCCATCCAAAATTCACAGACTATAAACAATATAAACCTTTCCATGAAAAAAAATTAGGGATAGAACTCACTCGGGGTCCCAAACTTTCTGAGGAAGTGCTCAAGCCATAAGTCAAACCTACATTTTCATCAGCCCAAGGTGGCAGGCTGGATAAACGACCTGGCTGTGAATGCACACGTTGAGAGGGAACAGTGAAAAGGGTTGGAGAGGAAGACCCCGTTGAAGGTGTTACACCTCAGTGGGAAGCTGAGCTCTTCCAACTCCGTCTCACTCTAGTGAAACACAACAGCTTCATTGTTGTCTTTCTGTTGAAACAAGTTTCTGGTTTTACTAGCAGCCTAATTCAGGTAATATGATGACTGGGCTTTTATATTATATGAAGCTGAGACGGTTGAAGATAGCCCTAAGTAAGTCCTAGGAACTAAAGCCTAATGTTGGCCTGGTTTAGAGAATTAGAATTTTCTCTGTGATTACTGCTGCTTCAGGTGAGCAGACGTCCACATATTTTACACCGTATTTTTCTGAGGTGTTGACATTTTCTAGCTTTTGAAGACGCAAATTTGTGATGTGTGAAATAAAAAGTACAGTACCAGCTTCTTTGAAACGAAAGGAAAAAAGTCATTTAAGAAAAAATTCTTTCCCCTTGAGGTCACTGGGTTGAATCCATCTCAGTCTGGTTGTTACCAAACTGCATTACTAAGGCTTAATTTCTAAATATCAGAGTTTCAGGGCATTGAAAGGAGAGAGGATGACTAGGAAAAAGGTAGATTGACCAGAACACTCAGCAGCTGGGCCAGCTAAGGTCTAGATCCCAAAGAAAGGGGTTCATTAGTGATGGGAGGCCCAGAATGATGGTCCCAAATCCAAGAGGAGTTTGTGGGAGTGAAACCTGCTTATTCTTTTATCAAGCTGTGAAATACCTGCAGGGTGTTATTGGGATAAAGAAGGGGAAGGGTCCACTTCTTCCTTCCTGATGAATCACAGCCACTGTAGTCTCTGACAGCAGAGCAGAGAATGGAGAGTTAAAGGTGATGATGGGAAACAATGACTCCAAGAATACTTATAACCACAGAGTTAGGGTTTAAAGAAAACCATATATAACCCAGATACCCCCATGAAAAGAAGTATTCCTGGTAAATTTCTTGGACTTTCAGGTCCTAAATTAGAATCTTTCTGTGGGCAGTAATAGAGAAGATCAAAGCCAGTGGGCCTGCAGATGCTGGGTACTGGGCTTGACTCCTTCCCACACACCAACCTCGCAGTGTCTCCTTTAGCGTTACAAATAGCTACATGTTATAAAACAGTCACTGGAACCAGAAATTAAGTAAATATACATGCAAAGGCCAAAGTGCTACTGGATATGTAAAGTGGCTGGCACAGTAGAGTCAACACCTGGTGGATATTGCTATTATTGCATAGTTTGAAACTGATCAAATTCTATCACAGCACTGAGCTCCCTGAGAACACATGCCTCTTCATAGCTCCCACTGTATAGAACACAGTTCCTGAAAAATAGCAGCCATTTAGCCAGAGTTTAGCAAATATTTTCAATGAATAATGAACAAAGAATGAATAAATGAATAAAAGAAAAAGCACTACATAAGCATAACACAAAAGAGCTTTAATCCCCTTGTTGAATCAATACTGTCGATTTTACCTCCAAAAGCTTTTAATATATTCCTCCTTTTTTTTTTTTTTCTCACGACTGCTACCCTCCTGTCATCAATTCTAGCCTGGCCTCTTCAAAAATTGTCTAACAGGTCTCTCTTCCATTCATTTCAATTCCTCTCCCAATGTATGCCCCACCCTGCAGCCAAAAGGATCTACTTAAAATTTGTATAAATTCATCCTGTCACTCCCACCTTCTTAAAACACCACAACAGATCCATTTCACCTGAGACAAAAACTAAAGTCTTTACCATGGTCTGGCAGATTAAAGATAGATATAAATTCTTTGCTAGGCCTCTCCTCATTGACAAGTACAATCTACTTCCCCTCCTCATGAATCTGGGCTGGTTTTATGGACTTATGGAACTAATAGAATATGGATGACGTAAGTCATGTTCTGGGACTTCTGAGACTAAGTCAACTTCTTCCCAGCTTTCTTAGATCACTCTGGGGAAAACCAGCTGCCCTGTAAAAGGGCCAGATGTCTTGAGATGGCCATACTAAAGAATGAAATGCTATGTGGAAAGAGAGGTCAAAAAACACTGAAGCTTTGGGCTCGGCGCCTGTGGCTCAACGGGCTAAGGCGTCAGCCGCGTACACCTGAGCTGGTGGGTTCAAATCCAGCCCAGGCCTGCCAAACAACGATGATAGCTGCAACCAAAAAATGGCCGGGCATTGTGGCGGGCGCCTGTAGTCCCAGCTACTTGGGAGGTGGAGGCAAGAGACTCGCTTGAGCCCAGTAATTGGAGGTTGCTGTGAGCTGTGATGCTACAGCACTCTATCCACGGTGACAGCTTGAGGTTCTGTCTCAAAAAAAAAAAAAGAAAAAAACACTGAAGCTTTAGACAAGTGTGTTAAGAAGCCAACTGGAAAGTAAATCTTCTGGGCCTAGCTCCTCAAGGTGATGCCACGTAGATCAGAGACAAATTACTCAGCAACTCTTCCCAGATTTCTGACCTACATGATTGTGAACAAAATAAAATGCCTGTTTTAAGCCACTGAATTTGGGAATAGTTTGTTATGCAGTGACAGATAACTAGAACTCTTGATCTACAAGATCATGCCTGACTCAGCCCCTGTCCTTTTTCCTCTGACTTATTGCACGCCACTCTTCCCTTGCTCTGCATAGTGGCCATACTGGCCATCCATGATGTGTTTTTTCTCAAGGCTTTGCACATACAATGTCTCACTACCACATTACCACCATCAGCTTCTCCCATTTGCCTAACTTTTTTCTTCCAGATCTTAAATGAACATCATCTCAGGAAAGTACTCCCTAAACCCTCAAAGAGTATCAGGTCCTATTGCACTGCCCCTATGATCCATTTGCCACACTACTGTGTCATCATGTATGGGTCTTCCTTACTCTTTCAGCTGAAAGTTCTTCAAGGACAAAAACTGTGTTATTAAACAACTCAACATCCAGGATATTGCTTAATATACATAAATGCTCAATAAATATTGGTTAGTGAGTTGATTGTGGAATGGATGAATGACTGTATACATGCATGGTGCAATTTCTAGAAAAACAGAGGAACAGATGTCAGAAGCCAGGATCTATTTCAACCCTAGTGATCCCTTTCTTGTGTACCTACAGAAGACAATCAGCCTTCTCAAGTGCACAGTTCTTTAATGTTTGTAAAGCACTATCTCATCTATCATTTTGTTTCTATTGAATTAGCCTTTTTAGTTTCCATATCTTTCAAATGGAAATAATACTTATAACTTATCTGTCATATGATAGTAATGTTACAGAGCTGACATGATACTAAAGATTATGAAAATGAACATGATTTTCACTACAAATAAAATATTTTGTACTAGACTATGGGATATTTCCACCAACATATCTCAGAGGCACTTCAAACTCAATATATCTAAAACATCATTATCTTCCCCCTGAACCTTCTTTTTTCTCTGTCTCAGAGACTATCATCAACGTATACCCAGTCACCTAAACCAAGAAGATTGGGATAATCCTACAAGCATGTCCCCACTCTTCAAGCTGAGATAAATCAGTAAACTTCATCCATAACTAAAAACTACAATTGATAGCTCTGCGTGATAGGATCTGTACAAAGACACATCATCTAATGCCCTTGCTGTATTTGACTCCTAAGGAAAATAGGCTTTGAGGATTCATCTATTTTAAAATTCCCTTAGGTCAAACAGAATTTGTGATCTCCAAGAGCAAAGTTTGGCTGGCAAGGAGTTTTTAATCGAAATTCCAGAAACCACCAACCCGTACAAGAATAGGGCTCTCGAAACTGTCCAAGAACAGCCAGTGCAACCCTTCCTCGATTTTCATATAGTTAGTGGGGGCCAAAGAGGTGGAATGACTTGTTCAAGATCATCCCATAACTCAGTGGCTCTCAATTCACTGATCTTATTTAGAAACAATAGCATTAAGTTATCACTTTTGTCACTTAAAATGGAAGCCTGGCTGAACAAAAGGAGGCAGACATATAATTAACAGAACAGGATAACAACAAAGCCCACTAAAGGAAAGAAGCAGGTCATCCAGGAATGTTATTATCCCTTGGCCCTCAAAAAGGGACTCGCCAGCCATCTGTTGTGGAAGAGCACAATACCTTCTAGCTCTGTGATTTTAATAAGAATCTTTAGTAGAATGCCAAAGTGCTCAGTGACAAGTCTTCCCTCTCACAAAAAGTAAACTAACCAATGTGTACAAATGTAATACATGTCAAAGTCTGTTTATCAAGTTCTGCTTCTGTGGTTGTTCTAAAGTCTAATATTCCTATGGCGGGATGGAGATGGGGGTGGGGGGATTAATAGTTGATGACAAGGCGGGGAACCATCCTTCCCAAAACACACACCCACGTGCCTGTGTACAGAAAGCACATGGTACAGGTATTGTGGGGTCGGGTGTCCTGGTTGCCAGAACATAGTTGAGCTGGTTTGTTTACTCAGCTGAGCTAGAAAGTTAATAGAGGCACCATAGTAACTGAAAGCAAAAGTGAGTGGAAAATGAAAAAAAAAAAAAAAAAACTGGAGCGGCACAGGCAGTGTAGATAGAAAACAAAAGTAACCTACCTACGGTGCATCTTAGCAGGGTACTGGCGAAACTTATTAAAGGTAGAGTATTAATGTCTTTATATAGTGATCAAGGAAATGCCTTGAAGGATATCGGTAACAGTATGATCAAAATATTTCTGAATGTATGTGAATCGTGCCCTGTGATTGCACCAATGTACATAATTATGATTCAATAAAATTATTTAAAAAAAAAAAAAAAGTAACCTACACACGTTTCAGGGTAACAAAGAGATATTTTATTTAGGAGGAACAAAGAGAGGTGGAAGTGACTCCCTCTTGTGAAGGAGGAAAGGTGAGAGAGAAGGGAGACAAAGGCCTGCAGGAGTATTGAACGTTCCATTTGAAATTGGTTGCAAGTCTTTTGTTGGTTTCTCTGCACCTCCAGGCAGTATCACCCTTTTCTATTGGTCATTGAGTGTGTCTTCCTATTGGCCACTGGTTACCTAGGTTACTTCATACTCACATTCTTATGAGCCCTCTAGACTTCCTGGTTCAGCAGGCCAGGTTTTCCTCCCATCCCTTTTGAAGTCCCTTTCTACTGTCCTAAGAGGTACTGAACGATCATACTGATAGCATTCCAAATATTAAACTCCTATTGGAAAGGAAAGGCGGGTCTATTGTACTCTAGGAACTGGTTGAGCACTAGGGAGACATTGGTGACAAAAGTACAGTCCATGTACACAAATTAGCAGGAAGTCCTTGATGTTTGATGTGTTTGACTATCAAACAATTTCACTCTCATGCATTATGTATTGATACCCCACACTGCTTTGTGTCTGCAGATTTTTTACTTTATTTCAACTGTTATGTTTCAAGCCAGCTTCAGCAGCACTGCCTTCTTTGTCTTATGTTTATGCAAGTATTTGAATATTTTATTGCTTTATGCCACTATTATTGCATAAAATAAGTGAAAATTTTTTAAAAATTAAAATGCTTACTGAAGTAATAAGATGTGTAGGTCTCATCACACAATTGAGAAATAAATGTAATTTATTAGGCCCACAAGTAACATGTCTGGCCTTAATTGGGAAGTCATCAGACTTACTATGAGTGGAGTATGTGTTCAATTGTAAAGAAAAATAACATTTAAAAACATGTTTGAAATATCAAATAATGATATTATAATGCTCTTATAATGCTCCCCTCTTATAATGCTGTCCCACCCACAATATATGTGCCATCCACCCTAATATTGTGCCCATTAAGTTGGAGCACACCCATTCCCCCCCTCTCCTCACTCCCTTGTTTCCCTGTCCCCCACCTTGAATTGATTTGACTTTTCCTTTTATGTGGGCATGTATTAGACCAACTACTGACTTCAGATTAGATTTCAGTACATTGGATTCTTGATTCTCTATTTTTGTAATGCTTTACTAAGAAGAATGCATTCCAACTCTACCCAGGCTAATACAAAAGATGTAAAGTCTCCATCTTTTTCAGAATTCCATGGTATATATATACCATACCTTGTTACTCCATTCCTGGATAGGTG
>CAUYON010073469.1:0-18862 GCA_963573935.1 Arctocebus calabarensis | reverse complement strand
ACTTACTATGTCTACATATAGTGATTAAGGAAATGCCATGAAGCTATGTTAAACAGTTTGATGAAAATATTTCAGATTGTATATGAAGTCAGCACATTGTGCCCCATGATTGCACTAATGTACACAATTATGATTTAATAAAAGTTAAAAAAAATAAAAAATAAATAAAAATTTTATTTTGCAATTTTAAAAATTTGAGAATTTTTGTGATTTCTTTCTGTAATTAATTTATACACACTTTATGGTTAGATCATATTCTATGCATTATTTGAATCTTTATAAATTTATTAAGACATTTTTATGATCCATTAAATGGTCTACTTAAATGAATGCTTCAGGAGTACCAGAAGAGAATTTCTAATTTGAAATTGATGGCTAGAAAATTCCATACATGTCAACTAAATCAAGTTGACTGGGAGTATTCTAAGTGTTTAGCAATTACTTGTTTTATGAATTGTTAACAAGAGAAACACCGAAGTAGGCAACATTATTATGTGTGTGTTAATTTCATCTTCAGTACTAATAATTTCTTGTTTTTTCGTTTTTTTTTTAGTTTAAATTGAACAGTTGATTTTCATTCACCACTTTAAAGGTGTCATTTAATTTCTCTTGGCTTACACAGTTTCAGACAAGAAGTTTGTAATCTTCTCTATGTACTTAACAATTTTTTAAATTTTAGTTGCTTGTTATGATTTTCTCTTCAAAAATCATTTTTAATTTCCTACATTTATTTTTTGTTCATTTTATTTGAAATTTGTTGTTCCTTGAATTAATGTATAATTTAATTAAATTTGAAAAAATAGAGCCATTATTTCCTCAATATTTTTTCAATTCCAACCTCCACACCAGCTATAACCTTCACTCTTTCCATCTGAGATTTCTTTTTTTTAATATATTTTTTAAATATTTTTAAATATTTTTTTAATATTTTTCAACAGATTATGGAGGCTCTGTTTTCTTCTTCATCTTTGTAGTTCACTTTGGATATTGTCTATTGCTAATCTTTTCTTCTGCAGTGTGGATGTAGCACTTATACTTAATCCATGACATTTTAGTCAGATTTTTTATGTTTCACAGTTCTATTTGTTTTTCTTTCATGTCTAGCTTGTTGAGGTTTTTTTAATCATAAAAAGGTGATAAATTATGTTGAATGCTTTTTCTGCATCTATTGAGATGATCGTATGACTTTTGTTTTGGCTTCTGTTTACATGGTGAATCACATTTACTGATTTACATGTGGTGAACCATTCCTGTATCCCTGGATGAAACCCAGTTGGTCATGGTGGATTATTTTTTTCGATGTGCTATTGAATTCGGTTGGTAATATTTTAGTGAGGATTTTTGCATGAATGTTCATAAGGGATGTTGATCTATTGTTTTCTTTCTTTTTTTTTTTTTGTATTTTTTGGTCTTCTTTTATGGCATTGGTATCAGGGTGACACCGGCTTAACAGAATGAGTTGGGGAGGATTCTCTCCTTCTCAAAGTTAAGGAATAGTTTCTGCAATGTGCATACCAACTCCTCTTAGTAGTTCTAATAAAATTGGAATCCATCTGGTCTGGGGCTTGTTTTAATTGTAAGATATTTTTATTGCTGCTTCAATCTCATTGTTAATTATTGATCTGTTCAGAATTCCATTTCTTCCTGCTTAAGTGATGGAAGGTTGAGTGTTTTCAGAAATGTGTGTACTTCCTCTCTTTTTCTGAGTTTATGTGTATAGAGATTTGCATAGTACTAGATATTCACAGATGATATTTTGCATTTCTGTGATATCAGTTGTAACATCTCCTTTTTCATTTCTCATTGAGCTTATTTAGGTCCTTTCTTTTCTATTCCTGCTTAACCAGGGAAGAGGTCTATCAATTTAGTGTATCATTTCAAGGTACCAACTTTTTGTTTTATTGATCTTCTGTATTATTATCTTATTTTTGGTTTCATTTAGTTCTGCTCTGCCCTTCTGCTTACTTTGTGTTTGGTTTGTTTTTCCTTTTCTAGTTCCTTGAGACATGTTGTTAGATTGCTAATGTTTCTTTTTGATGTAGACCTTTAAGGCTATAAATTTTCCTTTCAGGACTGCTTTGGTGAATCTGATAGCTTGTGATATCTTTTCAGTTTTAAAATATTTTGATTTCCATCTTAATTTCATCACTAATTTAATGATCATTCAAATGGGATTGCATTAAATTAAAAATCTTTTGAAGAGCATAGGAAATAATCAGCCAAGGAATAAGGAAACCTACAAAATAGGAGACACAAAATAGGAGAAAATATTTGCAAATCATTTATCTAACTAGAGGTTAATATACAAAATGTATAAGGAAGGAACTCAAAAAATAAACTAAGGACTTAGATAGACATTTTATATATCTATAGTCATAAGACATGACAAATGCTCAATACTATTAATTATCAGAGAATTTTAAATCAAAATTGCAAGAAAATGTCACCTCACACCTATTTGAAGGAAAATTATCAAAAGATTAAAGAAAGCAAGTGATGGCACAAATGCAGAGAAAAGGGAACACTTGTAAACTGCTGGTAGGAAGTCATTATGGAAAACGGTATGGAGATTCCTCAAAAAATTAAACGAACTACCATGTGATTCAGCAATCCCACTTCTAAGAATATAACTTAAGGATATGAAATCAGATGCTGACAAATTATCTGCACTCCCATGTTTATTACAGCATTAACCACATCCGCCTAAATATCAACTCATTTTAATTGTCTACTGGCAGATAAACGGATAGAGATAGATTCTCTACATATGGAATCTTACACAGCCTTAAAAAGAAGACCATGCTGCCATTTGCAATAACATGGAAAGAGCTAGACAACATTTTGTTATATGAAATAAACCAGACACACACGGACAAATACTAAATAATCTCACTTTTATGTGAATTCTAAAAATTGAATTCATAGAAGTGGAGAGTGGAATGGCAGTTGCCATGGGATGAGAAAAGGTAGGGGAAATGGGAAGATATTGACCAAAGTGTATAACATTTCAGTTATAATACATTATAGCGTACTTGAATATAGTAGATCTTAAATATTCTCACTACAAAAAAAAAAAAAAAAACATTGGAAACTACGTGAGGTCATTTTAAGTACACTTTAAGTAAAAAAATTTTATTTGCTTATTATACCTCAATAAAACTGGAAAATAAGGTGATATGAGTGACAACTCAATTTTAAGAAAAAATTTCATTTTATAGGACACATAAAAATGAGCCTGAGAAGCACATGACTCCACATAATGGAAGAACACCAGCAAAATTGAGAGTAATAATAAGATGGTCTTTTCTGGTCCTTCCTCCCATAAACCTCTGCTGATCCCTGAAATATTCTCTAAATATAAAGCATGTGGACTAAAGAGTGTTTATACAGGTATTATTCTTTGCAGTTATTTGACTTCCTAGAAGCTGAAACTACTTTTCTCTCCACAAAGTTTTACCTCATTCATTTCATCAAAACCTTGAGAATGTTAACAGTTCTTGATCTTTCCAGTAAAAGCACTTGAAACACATTAATGGTTGAGAACTTACTATGTGCAAGCCAGAAGTTCTCAAAAGGAGACAGCGAGAAGTGAATCAAAACTAACTTTACAAGGAAACGACCTTTGGAATTAAAATATCAAAGATGACTGAAGTCCTCTATGACACCCAGTTTGGTTTTACAAATTTACTATTTGAGTCTTTTTGGGTGGTTCCACTTACAGAGGTTCTACTGTATTATGGGGATTCACAGCTATTAGGGCAAAAAAGACAATAGAGAGAGATCTAGGTAAATAGTAATAATAATTGCAATAATAGTGGTAATAATAATGCATTATATGTTTTGAGTTTTCATATTTTATGATTTAATAAAATGACAAATAGCTTTAGAAGTATCTAATAGAACTTAAGTATCTGGGGGTTAGTTTGGATACTAAGGTGCAGTATAGATTTTAATTTGTTTATTTTCCTCAATTGAATTTAAGCCAATAGCAACTCTTAAATTGTTTAAATTATTTTTAGCTTTTTTGTTGTTGTTGTTGCAGTTTTTGACCAGGGCCAGGCCTGAATCCACCACCTTAGGTATATGGGGCTGGCATCCTACTCCTTGAGCCACAGGCACCACCCAAAATTGTTTTTAATCTTTTTTACATATTCTGGAGACTTTGCTAAAATTACTCATCCATTTATTAAATAAACGATCACTCTCAAAGATTGTACTGATTTAGGCCTATAAAACTCTGAAGTCCTCAGGACAGGTTTTGTCTTAATATTTCCTTCTTGGATAATTATCATAATGACTGATAAGAAGTTGGTTTCAAATGAATCTTTGTTTAAATAATGTATCAACAGGTTAATAAAAAAATTCATAAGTATATTTTTATTGAGTAACATCAATGTGTCAGACATTAGATCAAATTCAATCAAACAAATATTTATTAATGGTGTATTATGCTCTAGGTACTGGTCAAAGGAACATTCTGGTAATCAGAGCTTAAATAATTTCAAGATCTGTATTAAATAAAGAAGAGCAATTTCATCCCCCAAACTAAAATATATCTCTTCTAGGATAAATATAAAAAAATTTTCAATTTAAAAAATGAACTTTTTTATCAAAAATTCTAGTATCAAACATATCTTAAGTTTAAACAAAATAAAATTCTTCAAGGAAAAACAAATTGATTTAAAAGCTAAACATGATTTAACAGTTTGTACATTAAAAAACCGAATCAACAAAAGAACAGGGAAAATTCACAAGTATAATAAAATTTCTATCATTATAAATCAGGTAGGATCTTAAATTGATATGAGATACACTAAAACATGAATGGAAACATTTTTGAAGAGCATAAATATAAAATTAAAGCAATAGTGCAACCAATGAGTAAATGTGAAAAAATATCAACCCACAATTAAATAAGTAAATTCAAACATAATAATATTTTTATTACTAGCATAATTTTGGAGGGGGAAAATCCTCTTAATGGGTAGCACTACCAAAGATGGGAAGAAATCTGCAACAATTACAATGTTATTGGTAGTGTAATTATAATGCTTTGCAAAAGATTTTTCATTTTCAGCAATAAAAAGGCGTGTGTCACTTGACTCTCTACTATAACTTGTGGGAATTTACTGGAAATTAAATTATAATATGGAATTTATTAAAACTGCATCACTCATAATTATTTATAATTATAATAAATGAGAAAAGCCACTGTGATTAGGAAGATGAGAATAGTTTGAAAATTTGGTAGCTCATCTATTACACTGTTGAGAATTTGAACTTTAGGTGGGAGCTTATGCCTGTAACCCCAGTACTCTGGGAGGCCGGGATGGGAGGACCCCTTGAGCTCAGAAGCTGAAGACCAGTCTAAGCAACAGCGAGACCACACGATCCCATTTCAACTAAAAATAGAAAAGCTAGCTGAGGTGTAGTGGGTGCCTATAGTCCCAACTACTGGGGAAACTGAGGCAAGAGAACTGCTTAGCCCGAGTGTTTGAGGTTGCTGTGAGATATGACTCCAAGGAAGCAGAGTAAGACTGTGACAGAGTCAGAGTGTATTCTCCCAATCCTCAAAAAAGAAAAAAAAAAAAATTTGAGGTTGAGTAACAGGGTCCCTATGATGAGTCACAACTGTCAGTCTGACTTTATACATTTTAAGAAAATTTCTGGGCCTGTTTATTCAATTATAACATGTAGATATGCATATTTGTGTATATACATATTTATATATGTATACATATGTTTGTATATATGTTTGTCCACTTTCATTTGTAAATTCGTGCATTCCGAGGTGAAGTCTCTCTGAGTTAACTCTCACAATATTTTGATTCATAATTGACTTTTGCACTTTTACTTTATGCCAGATGCTCACAATTCAAAGACAAATAAGAGGTTGCCCTTCTCCTTGAGGAAAAGATTGTTGAAAGCATACATTCAAGGAAGGGGCATATTTCTATCAGCAAAATATGGAAGAGTGAGGTGAGGGGGAGGAACGGGAGGATCAATGTTACTTGAGATGATATTGTTCCTCTATCATTGTGGAGGCTTTAGTTTTTCCCTTAATCTATATAAAGCTTAATATTCAAATCCTGTTATAAAGAATACCTATTCTTAATTAGTTTAGAAGTTATGGTAGATTATCCACTGAAAGATTAATTGCATGCTTTCCAGTGAAGTATTATAAACCATAAGTTTAAAGTTGGACCAGATGCATTTCAGCCCTGAAAACTCATTAACCATCTGACCATGTTGCACATATGGTAACAAAGTGAAGAATGTATCCAGTCAAATACACATAAACACTTCTTCATCATCATAGGACAACAATGCCTTAAAGTATGCTAGCAATCCTTCTATTTTTATTTTTTATTTTTTTTGTTGGATACTTACAAATTTCAGAGAAGCTAGCGAAGGAGAGGTTTCAAATGGTGAATTTGCAAACTCACAGTAACAGAACTACTGCTGGTCTCTAATCTACTGTTTTCTGGAAGATTTTTTTTTTTTAATTTAGCTTTTATCTCTTTAAATCTAAAGCTTAAAATTACCTATGGGTTGACATTTCTCTCCTGGTGAGATTAGCACACATCACCAGCATTTCATTGATGAAAATACTGCATTACCTCAGCAATCTTACCACGGAGAACAAGTGTCCTCTACTCTCGCTTAGGCAGGTGGTAAGCTTTAAGAACACCTCAAATCGTCATAATCCCTGTTCTCAATACAATACAACCACTGTCAAAGTAGACATTTCTTGTAGATCTTCCCACATCAAAAGACAGTAGCCAGCCTCAGCAGTCTGAACTGTTTGATAGATGGGGTGGCTTTAAGGGGAAGTGTTTGACAGTTCTGTGTATACAGCGAGAATGTGGGTCCATATCTGAAATTGTGAAACTGTGATTTACAAGGTACATAATCCATCAGAGTGGTACCATTATTATTAATCTCCTCCCAAATATTTTATTTTTGTTGTTGTTGTTTCTTAATTTTTAATTAATATTTTTGGTAAATGTTTTAATTTGATGGGTATTTCTACATGCCTAACAAACACTAGCGTTAAGCATGATGTTTATTTTGATCAAACTTATTAATATACAAAAGTTGACAAGAAGAAAATAATCTATTCATCACTTTCTTTGAATATAGTCACTCCTTTTAAATCCATTCGCAATAACCAGAATAACTTAAAAGTTTCATAATGTTGCAGTATGCCCATATTAACAAAAAAGATACTACCTTATGATTCTGAACATTGTGGCCATTTCACCATTGAATTTTTAGTTTCAATTAAAAGCGTGACAGTAGAGGAACAGTCTTTTGTCTATTTGAGCTGATAGTTTTATATGTGTTCACAGGTACAGATGGGTCTACAACCATGAACAAGATCTGTCAAACAGAAAGGTTTTGTTTTTCTCTATGAACACGAGTAAATAAATGGCATGGTAACTTCTGTGTTTTTTAATTTTAATATGTAATTAATAGGATTCATGGCAATTGTCAAATTTCTAAACATAAACACTATATTGCTTGCATAATTTAAATAAAACCTGATTTCTCTTCTATTTAAAGGATATTTTTAGAATGACTTATATTTATTTAGTGACTGTATGTATTTATATTCATGCAAGAACTCAAAAAGTATGGGAACAAAGTTATTAAAATGAAATGATTGACAGGAAAGGGACAATATAGTGTGATATAAAATGCACAGGGAAAATTCATAAGCTTTTGTTCTTTAATTATATCATTTCTTTCTTTTTTGGGGGGTGCAGCTGTCAATGTTGTTTGGCGACTAGGGCTGTATTCGAACCCGCCAACTCAGGTGTATGTGGCTGACACGTTAGCTGCTTGAGCCACAGGCACCAAGCAATTATATCAGTGTCAATTTCCCTGTATGTTAATTTTCTTTATATCTCTTTTTTAAGTTAGTACTAAAATGTTGAGTTTACAAAATATTCAGACTGAAGGAAAAATAGTATTAGTTAAGCATGGAGCATTATTTAGTTTCATCATTTAATTATTTTAAAGACTTTTTGAGCAGATGTTATCTTTGTGTGGCAGACAACATATTGAAATTTTCATATCACAAGATAGGCTCGATTATACACATAAATGAAACTCTTGTTTGTAGAGCTAGTACATCTTTAACAGAAAAAGAATCAATCAGAGGTTACAGAATTCAATAAATAATTTCTAAAGAGGAAAGGAAATCATTTTGACTCAAAGCATACTGAAATTGCACAGATGAAAAAAGAGTTCACAATCTGGGCAGAGCCTGTGGCTCAAAGAAGTAGGGCGTTAGCCCCATATACCGGAGGTGGGGGGGGGTTCAAACCTAGCCCTGGCCAAAAACTGCAAAAAAAAAAAAAAAAAAGTTCACAATCTGATGTTTCTATTTTAAAAATTTGTATAAAAGTTCAAATATCCCTGCTGATTCTACAGTATTTATTTTTACCTCTACCTCATTCTTAATGTTATGTCCTAGCCATCAATTATAATAAATCAATAAAATGAGAGTAAAAAGGCAAGGATATAGGATAATTAAAAATAAAACCACACTAAGTTAAGTAGCATAACACATTCAATGATATTCCAATGGTATTAATCTTGAGGGTTCAAGTCTGACCACAGGAATCCTTGTGGCCAAGGTAAAGTGAAACACAATCATTTGTTTTATTTTCCTCACCAATGATCTGTTCCAGAGGAAAGAAAGAAGTGTGCAAATTCAGTAAAAGAAAATAAAATATTTTCTTGAAATTTTTACTATGAATCTTTTTTTTTTTTTTTCCCTTTTGGCCAAGGCTGGGCTTGAACCCATCACCCCTGGTATATGGAGCCAGTGCCCTACTCCTTGAGCCACAGGCACTGCCCTTTGCTATGAATCTTGACCACTACCAATTTACTGTTGTTTCAACTTTTTGCAATTTTATAAATTAGGTAGCTTAGTTACATGTAATTACAGTTTTTAAAGTTTTTTAAATGCAACTGAACTAAGGTGTCTATAAAAATATTCATATTCTGCAGTGTTAACATATTAACTGGTGCTTTTACCTAATTCTACACCAATATGGAGAATATATCAAAAAATATGCCATGGAAAAAATTGATCATTTCTTTCTAATCTATTACATTATGTTATACCAAAGGAATGTTTTTAACAGAGGTTTGAATGCCAGAAGCTGCGATTTAGGTCTCCTTTGATGTTAATATGGAAAAGAAGGTATAAACCAGAAAAACGGGAAAGAAAAGTGCAAGTCCTCTAGAACTTGCTGTGTACCCAGGATCATTGTAGGCGAGTTCACATGGATTTTTCATTTACTTCTTAGTAAAAACTAAACATTTGTTGTTTTTATTCCTATTTTCATATGATGACATTGTGATTTAAGAGGATTGATTTTTTTGCTAAATGTCACACATTGATCAGGTGACAAAAATGTTCTGGAGATCTGTTGCACATCACCATGAATGTACTTAATACTACTGAACTATTAACTTCATTTTTTTTGGGGGGGGGGGATACTCTTTTGCCCCAGATTGAGTATTATGGGGTCAGCCTGGCTCACCACAATCTCAAACTCCTAGCTTCAAGGTATCCTTCTGCCTCAGCTATTCTGACAGCTGGGATAATAGCCACCATCCACGACGCCCGGCTAATTTTTCTACTTTTTTTTTTTTTAATAGAAATAGGGTCTTTCTCTCAAGCTGGTCTCAAAGTCCTCAGGCTCAAGAGCCTCCCAAAGTGTTGGGATTGCAGGCACAAGCCACTGTGCCCACTCAGAGCTGCGAACTTAAAAATGATTAAAGGGAAAAACTTAACTTTGGGTGATTGTCGCTACAATTTAAAAAAAACCAAAAACAAAAAAAACAGTGGTGGCGCCTGTAGCTCAGAGGAGTAGAGTGCCAGCCCCATATACCAGAGGTGGCAGGTTCAAACCCAGCCCCAGCCTAAAACTGCAAAAAACAAACAAACAAACAAACAAAAACAACAAATAGATTGGCTTCATAAAAAGTGAAAGAAAAACTTGCATTGTAATATTGGAAGTGGGACGTACTGCATGGTATCAAATGGCCCCAACGTACCATCCTAGGAGCTTGACTTCTCAGAAATGCTGGACCCATTTCTCTGGCAGTCTTCAAGACACATTCTGTCTTTTACTAGCATTTTGTTAAATCCTTTGCATTGAATTCCAGTGACTGTGGAAATGTCACTATGCAGATTGGGTCGGTAAAATATTTTCAGCCGTGGTACTGATACCAGAGTTTCAGGACTTGGTCTCAGCGATTTGAAGAATAAATCGATGGACCACAGGGTTAGTGGTAAGTCAGGATTTATTCACAGAAACAAGAATTACAACAACTACAAAAACCAAACCTCTTGACAGAGAGAACCCAGGAAGGGAACAAGCTCTCCTGCTCTCTCTTTGAGGTCTGTGCTTGAGCTCTCTGCTCAGGGGTTTATATAGTGGCAGGGGATTGTTTTGGTGGAACTTTTAGGGGGTGGGTCTTCATCAGTTACAGCCAGCTGTCTAATGAAGACCCTGGCCCTGGACTTATATGAAATTGACCAGCCAGAAGAGTACGGGGAGGAGATAGCAAGGTCAGTGCCCCGCAGCAGGTGTGTGGCCCTTCCAGCAAGCTGGTTCTTCTCTCTGCTGCAGCATCAGCACCACCAAGGCTAAGGCGGCAGGTCATGGAGCCACCTTGTCCTACAGCAGTACCACCTGTTCATTGTAAACTTCATGCTGCAGAGAGCAGTGTCATTCTTACTTTTCTGCTTTGGTCCTATTTGCAGTGGGGTTCGTGCACATTTGGGTGGTACAGGACTGTAAGGGCTATTAAAGAAAAAACAAGTAGGTACTAGCCTGCTAAGATGTAACTGGTATTATGAAGGATATTAACAATTGTGTCCTTCATTAAAAACTACTGTCTGAATTTTAGGTTTTATAAGAAATCTCAGTATGCTTGATATAGTTAGGAACTATAGTTTAGCTTTCTTCTTTTTTATTATACACTGTACTATGTTACTAATATCTTACTTTATTAGTGGTTTCAAAGAACCATTTATCAAAAATGATATCTTGCAGAGGTGTTAACACATTTTAAATGCTATCACATATTTAAAGTAAACTTTTCCTTTCTCTCTTATGAAACTCAATTCAATTTTATTGAAAGGAAGTACACTAATGTCTCAGTATTACTATGGACATATATTTATTTAACTGGGTCTTTTTTGCATGTTTCTGAGCCCATTCATTTCTGTAAAATTATCTTCAGTTTATTTGCACAAGATTCAAGTTTCATTTTCTAGTTAACTGTTTTGTTTTTATCTTTTTTAAAAAATAATTTCTCAGAATCTGTTTTTGTTTTTTGTTTTGTTTTGTTTTTGTTTTGTGGATAATTTGTAATTGATACCAAAATTTCAGGCTCTTGGTCTCGGGGATTAGAAGAAGGAATCCACGGACCACAAGAGTGGTGGTAAGTCAGGATTTATTTACAAGAAAGAAGAAATACAAGAGGAAAAAACCAAACCTATAGGCAAAGAGAACCCTGGAGGGGAACAAACTCTTCTGCTCCCTCTCCAAGGTCCAGCCGAGGTCTGCTCGGAGAGGAACAAGCTCTCCTATTCTCTCTACGAAGTCCAGCCGAGGTCTAAGCTGTCTGCTCAGGGGTGTATATAGTCCCAGGGAGTTGTTTTGCCCGGAACTTCTTAGGGCTGGGTCTTCATCAGTTACCGCCAGCTGTCCAATGAAGACCCAGGCCCTGGAAACTGACATGATATTGACCAGTCAGAAGAGCCCAGGAAGGAGAGAGCAGGGCGCCAGTGTCTTCCCTACAGGTGTCTGGCCCTTCCGCAAGCTGGTTCCGCCATCCGCCACAGCATCAGCACCGCCAGCGCCAAGGCTGCGGTTGTAGGGCCGCTTTGTCCTGCATCATAATGTTCTTGAAATATTTTACATTAAGCATAAGCAAAGCTTCTCCTGTTTTTAGCCTTCCTACCTAATCAACCTCTTTTTAGGAATGAAGCTACAGTTTGGGTCTCTTCCTTTATATGCTGTTAATTGCATTAAAAAATGTATGGTTGTCTGAAATCCACAATCTAATTCATTACCTTTTGCTACCAAGTGGTTTCAAGTTTTGATCTTTGCCCTCAGCTAAGCAGGCATTATCCTACAAATTATTAATAAAATAAGCGAATAATATTATTTTAATTCTATAAGTATATTCTTTACCTCAAGAAATTCATATTAGATACCTTTGGCATTTAGAAGATAGAATAATTTTCAAATAGATCACTCAAATTCTTTTTGATGAATTACATTTTTTCCTAACACGTAGATAACTAATTATTTGCCTACTGGGTAAAAAAAAATCCCTTTTTAGCATATATCTTCTCATTCAAGAAAATATATGACTTAAACTTTTCCCAGTATCATCATAGCTTGGCCTTCTATAAGCTGCATTAAATTCTCTAGGCCTGTGTGTACATCAGTATGACAAGACAGACTTACTTCACTACCAACTACTTGCCTTAAAAGATAAATTTAGTTATCATTTGATTTGAATGTTAACACTTTTGTACCATATATTTGATTAAAATAAAGATATTCTAAATTTAATTTTTTACAATAAATACAAAAATTAAACTATGAAAATTTACCAACAGATGCTTTGAGAACATCTTCACCTGAGGGTACATATGTTTGCTTTATGAATTCTATGATGCTTGAAAATATGGCTTAAAAGATTCTATAACCTAGAAAGAGCGCAGTATGAAGAGAGCACCCCAATAGGAGTAATACAGATTCGGTACCTAAATTAACGGTACAGTGTCCACACAAGTGAGTTCCCATTTCTTTTTCTGGCCTCCCAATCTCTTTTCTCAAGAACATTTTGTATCATTTTTACATGGATTTTTTTTCTTTTTAAATTGTCTTTATAAACTCGTGCAATTCTTTTTGGTTTGCTTTAATTATTCAGCATTTATTACTCAATTTGCAAAGCGTTTTATCTTCTGAATGAAAAATATATAGAAATTCAAAGTAGATTTAAATTTTTCAGGTAACATTTCCTGTATGTTTACTGAAGTGGAAATCCTTAATTACAGAAGGAAGGCTATAGGAATAAAATCACAAACTTCAATTGTTTCAATGAAATCAACTCCTTAAAAATGTTTGGTACAGAGCAGCCCTGTGACTCATCGGGTATGACGTAGGCCCCATATACGGAAGGTGGCGGGTTCAAGCCCAACGTCGAACTGCAAAAACGTAAAAATAGCCAGGCATTGTGGCAGGCGCCTGTAGTCCCAGCTACGTGGGAGGCTGAAGCAAGGGAATCACCTTAGCCCAGGAATTGGAGGTTGCTGTGAGCTATGTGACGCCCTGGCACTCTACCGAGGGTGATAAAGTGTGACCCTGTCTCTACAAAAAAAAAAAAAAAATTTTTAGGTACATAAACAGGAAATTTTCTCATGAAAAACTAATGGCAAACAAACACATGAAAAAATGCTCAGTATCTGTAAACATCAGAGATCTCGAATCAAAACCACACTGACTTTACATTGTAGCTGCAGAGAACGGGACTCCGGATGGGACTGCGGACAGGTGCAGCCCCTATGGAGGGCAATGCGGAGATTCCTCAAGGAGTGAAAAGCGGAGCTACCATTGCATTCTGTGTTTTCTTTACTGAGTATTTACCCAAAGGAAAAAAAGACATTCCACCTCACTACAAGAACACCATAATTCCCAATTGTAAAGATGTGGACACAACTCCAATGCCCTTCAATTCAGGAGTATATTAATATACTGTAGCATATGTACACCATGGAATATTATTCAGCCATAAAAAGAGATTATGTAATTTTTGCAACAATCTGGATGAAATTTGAGGCCATTCCTAAGTGAAGTATCTTAAGAATGGAAAAATAAACACCACTTGCATCCACCACTAAATTGGAACTAGTAGAATAGCTCCTACACTCTCCTAGGAGAGAAAAACTCAATGAAGTCCAAGCAGGTAAGGAAGGATGGGGGGATTGGTAAATTGCATCATGTGGGACACACCTACAAATTGGACTTTACTTACCAATACAAACTATAGAATATGTTTGTACGTTAATCTGAAATTAAAAAAAATAACTACACAGCAGTTACATGTTAGTCAAACAAAAATTATACTTGGCTTTTTGGTTTCTGTTTAGTTGTCTTTCTCCATTTTAAGCCTCCATATATGTAAACACACTTGTTTTAGAGAATTCCTTTTTTATCCCGATAATGCCAAGAAAAATAACATTGTACATAAAAGCAATTAAAATTGAGTAAAGGCAAGGATTCTCTCTTGATGACGCTTGGCAGGTGCTAAATAAATATTAGCAGATTAATTAATCAAATATATAAAAACAATAAATTGACTCAAACAATTCCCTAAACATACAAAACCAAATTAATGAGACAATTTTGTGGAAATGGATTAACATGAAACTGCTGTGTAGTATAACTCAGTGGCGGGCAATGGGTTGTCTACTGACCACCTGACTCCTATCTAGATGCTGGCATCTTTCCGTAATGTTTTCAAATGGGATCTTTGAGTTCATAAAAGAAGAGGAAGAGGAATTAAGTGAAAAACGAAGATAAACAGACAAAGGAAAAACACTTTTCCACAACAGCCACCTCTGACCAGAAGAGAAGTCCTTTGAGAATGTGTTAACTCTGTGCCATTTCTAGCAGGGTAAGAAGTTAAATAGTGCAGGAGACTGGAAATTCTCTGAGAGAATTATTCCCAGAAGGAGTAATACCCCAAATATTTAGTCCCAGGCCATCGTAGTCCAGAACACTGAAATATCTAGCTATTTTGGAAAATGGTGGTGACAGAAGTGCCTTGGCTTGTATAATTTGGCCTTGTTTCTCCAAACAGCAATAATCCCACAAGCATGGGAAAGGAAGGTCCAAGATGGAGAAGTTCTACATTGGTCTTTCTATTATTTTCAGTTTCAAAAATAGTGCTTGTCACATGGTGAGCTCCCAGAAGTGGGTTTTGGACAGAAATTAACAAATTCTAGCCACTGGTCTGATCTTAGCAGTTGATTGGCGCTCATAGAGGTTCTTGATGACTTAAATGTGTTTCTCCCTATAAACTGGAAGTGACCTGGTCCAGCTGCCCATGTTCCTCACGTGCCAAAGGAAAAGAAAGCGAATGTATTCTGTGAACTCTTGAATATGGAAAAACAAGGTCTGAAAAATACCAAAGCCGTCTCCATCCAAAACATACCTACTCATTTATACTTTTTCTATGTGTACAACAGCTTTATTGAGGAATAACTAACATACAATATGTAACACGTGTAGTTTGATAAATATTAATATAGGCAAATACTGGCAAAAATATCACACTCAAGATACCAATGTATCCAAGACCCTCAAATGTTTCCCTGTACCTCTCTTCCCTTCCTTTCCACCCCTTCTGCTTCCCCCAGAGAAACACTGAACTGCACTATTACAATAAATTATTTTCCATTTTCTAGAAGCCTATATAAATAAAATCTACTTAAATCCAAAGGACTGTGCACTCCTTTTTTTCTTTTTATCCTCTTAATTCCTTCACTTGCCATAATTATTTTCACACTCAACCATCCTTGGGCTGTTATTAGTAGTTTAATAGTTTTTATTATTGATCAGATTTCATTGTATACATACAACATAATTTGTTTATCTATTTAAATGCCAGTGAGTATTTGGGTTCAATGATTTGTGGGATCCAAAGTAAAGGCAAAGGAAGAAATGGATGTTATAAGTAACTAGTTCTCACTAAGGCACACATTTTTTATACTGCCTGTGTTTGTGGTGTGCTGAGAACTAGCTACTGTCAGCTAAGATTCCTCTTTTTTATTCCACCGTAGTATCTCTTCCTCCAACAAGATAGCTTGAACATATTTTACATGAAGTGGTGATAATCCCAAGTCCGACAAAGCATGAACTGTAAGCTATTTGAGGCCAAGCTCTGGGAAGGGAAAATACAGATAAAATCATTTTTTCAGGTACACATCTCTGAATCAATATTTGATTAAAATATTTCAAACATTTCACAAAGTAAATTTAATATTACATTTAACATATATACAACACAAGTAATAGTGAAAATTATAATTACATATCTCGATGAATATTTACAAAACAAACATAAAATATTATGCTGGTCCAGAAATAGAACATTGCCTACCACAAGGATAATATGTGAATCAGTAATCAATCCCACAAAGTAACTGGTATTTTGATTTTTAACAGTATAGTTTTAATTTTGAATTTTAAATACAAATGCTCTTTGTTCTTGAAAACTTTTAGTCTATATTAGTTTGAAGGAATCACCTGTGTAATTAAAGTAGGATAAGCATAAACCCTGTGCCATATAAATAGTCCACTGATGGATTTTTTAGAGTTTGAGGCAAATAAAAATAAATGAGAAAATGTTTTCTATGTGTTTTGGGCACATGTGTTTAAATTTCAGAAGTACAGGGAGTATACTTGGGACTCTAAGGATTGCATACTACAAAATTGTTTTCAACAGCAATTGTACAATTGGCATTCCTACAGCAATTTGGGAATGTTCTAGCTCCTGTTCCATTGCAGTGTTGGTATGATGTTTTTTCTTTTTCATTTTAGCCATTCTTATAGGTATACATGTTTTCTCTTTGTGGCATGAATTTTCATTTCTCTGATGAATAATGATTTTACTGACTTTTGATACATATGTTACAATTTGGACATTCTCTTGAGAAGACCTTAAGATTTGTGTGTACTTCCATGGGGGAACGTCTTCCTTCTTCTTGTGAGTTTGTAGAGATTATTTGTGTGAGCTGGATATGACAATTCATTTTCAGAAACCTCTTTTAAAAATACATCATCCAACTTAAAAGTTTGTCTGCTCACTTCCTTACTGGTATGATTTTATAAGCAGAAATCATTACCTTTATTAAAGAACTATTTATCAGCTATTTATCAATATTTGATTATTGCTTTGAGAATTTGGTTTAAGAAATGTTTACCTAGCTTCAAGGTTATGAATATATCATTATGTCTACAAGAATCTTCGTAGTTTTAATTATCATAGATGTACATTGGACATGGATTTTACTTTGTTGTTGTTGTGTGTGTATGTTAGCTTCTTATTTTGAGACAGAGTCTCACTTTGTTGCCCTTGGTAGAGTGATATGGTGTCACTGCTCACAGTAACCTCAAACTCTTGGACTTAAGCTATCCTCTTGCCTCATCCTCCCAAGTAGCTGGAACTACAGACACCCACTAGAACACCTGGCTGTTTTTCTTCTTTAGAGATGTGGTCTTGCTCTTGGTCAGGTTGGTCTTCACTCCTGAGCTCAAGCAATCCATCCCTCTCAGCCTCCCAGCATGCTAGGATTACAGGCACGAGCCACTGTGCCCGGCCTGGATTTTATTTTACTGTATAGAGTCAGGTAGGAGTTACAATAAGTTTTTTTTCTATATGGATATACAATTGAGTCAGCACTATTTATTAATCTATTTTCCTATTCTCAAATCAACACCACACTACATTAATTACTATATCTTTAAAATAAGAATTGCTATAATGTGTTAGAAATCGCCCAGCTTTGTTCTTTTTCTCAAAAATGTTCTTGGTTATACTTTCCCTGTTGCATTTCCACATACAGTTTAGATATGGGTTTAAATAGGTATATTTGGAGATAATTGACATGTTCAAATATTATTAAGTCTCACCTAAGGTTATCATATATCCTGCAGTTTAGATTTTCTGTAAATATTTTGTAATATTTTGTATTTTTTTCTGCTCAGTTTTTATGCATTTTGCATTACATTTCTTCCTATGAGTTAGAGATTTGGGAGTTATTGTTAATAGTGTTTAAATTAATTTTCGAATCATTTGTTGCTAGAACATAGAATTACAGCTTATTTATTAGTATTATGTACAGCAATATTGCAAAATTTACTTATTAATTCTGTTAATTTAACTATAGATATTTTGGATTCTCTGTGTTCACAGTTAAATCATCTATAAGTGATGAGTTTTTAATTATTCATTTTACCTTTCAATGCCAATAAGTTTTACCTTTTTTTTTTTCTTTCTTTTTTTTTTTTTGGTTGCAGCCATCATTGTTGTTTGGTGGGCCCAGGCTGGATTCGAACCCCCAGCTCAGGTGTACGTGGCTGGTGCCTTAGCCCGTTGAGCCACAGGCGCCGAGCCTTTTTTTCTTAATTAATTATATTGGTTAGAGTATCCAATATAATGTTGAATCTCTGTAATGATGGTGGACAACCTTTTCTCAATCTCAGATAAAGAGGGAATGTTTTCATTGTTTCACCATTGATTATAGTGATTCCCACATGCTTCATATCATTTAGAAAATTTCCTTAAATTTCCACTCTCCTAAGGTGAATCAAGATTGAAATTTATCAAATTCATTGTCTGTGTATATTATTTCTTCTTGCTTTTCAAATTTAAGTAGTGAAATATAATGATAGGTTTTCAACTTTTCATACAATATAATTATTGAATTATTCTCTATTTCTTTTAAGTTTTCATTTAATTGAGTATACACAAATTTTGTTTAATATATTTTTCTTGCATGTGTATTGGAGACATTGAATTGTACTTTCACTTTCTTGTTTTTCCCTCATTGAGTTTTGCCATCAATATTAGGCTTTCTTTATAAAATAAAATAGAGAAGTGTATCTTTTACTTTTTTCTTTTTTTTTTTTTAATAATTTTATTGAATCATAATTATGTACATTGGTGCAATCACAGGGCACGATTCATATACATTCAGAAATATTTTGATCATACTGTTACAGATATCCTTCATGGCATTTCCTTGATCACT
>CAUYON010073466.1:0-16051 GCA_963573935.1 Arctocebus calabarensis | reverse complement strand
TGTTTCCATCTTTCTTTCTTTCTTTTTATTAAATCATAGCTGTGTACATTAGTGCAATCATGGGTACAATGTACTGGCTTCGTATACAATCTGAAATATTTTCATCCAACTGTTTGACATAACCTTCATGGGATTTTCTCGTATATTGTATGAAAACATTTGTATTCAACATAGGCATTTAGTAGGCTTCACCTGTACACTTCTGAGATGCACTATTAAGTGTGACCCCACCATTTAACCTCTCTCCACCCACTCACCCCCTCCTCTGCCCTCCCTTGCCCCTTTCCCCATAGTCTTGTTATAGCCTTCATATGAAAGCTATAAATTAGCTTCATAACAGGGCTGAGTACATTGGATTTTTCTTCCATTCTTGAGATACTTTGATAAGAAGAATGTGAACATGAAAGAGGTAAAATCTCCATCTTTCTTTAAGGCTGCATAGTATTTCATGATATACATGTACCACAATTTATTAATCCATTCGTGGGTCGAAGGGCACTTGGGCTTCTTCCATGACCTAGCAATTATGAATTGGACTGCAATAAAAATTCTGGTACAGATGTCTTTGTTATAATGCGATTTTTGGTCTTCTGGGTATATACCAAGTAAAGGAATAATAGGATCAAATGGTAGGTTTATGTTTAGATCTCTGAGTATTCTCCAAATGTCTTTCCAAAAGGAACGTATTAATTTGCATTCCCACCAGCAATGTAGAAGTGTTCTCTTTTCTCCACATCCATGCCAACATCTCTAGTTTTGGGAATTTTTTTGGTGTGGGCTAATCTTACTGGAGTTGATGATATCTCAAGGAAGTTTTAATTTGCGTTTCTCTGATGATTAAGGATGGTGAGTATTTTTTCATGTGTCTGTAGGCCGTTCACCTGTCTTCTTTACAGAAGTTTCTCTTCAAGTCCTTTGCCCACCCTGTGATGGGATCACTTGTTCTTTTCTTGCTAATACGTGTGAGTTCTCTGTGGATTCTGGTTATTAAACCTTTGTTGGAGGCATATCCTGCAAATATTTTCTCCCGTTCTGAGGGTTGTCTGCTTGTTATACTTACTGTGCTCTTGGCTTTTTAGTTTGATCAGGTCCCAGTAGTGTATTTTTTTTTTATTATTGTTGGGGATTCATTGAGGGTAAAAGAAACCATGTTACACTGGTTGCATTCGTTAGGTAAAGTCCCTCTTACAATCGTGTTTTGCCCCTGAAAAGTGTGGCACACACCAAGACCCCACTCACCTCGCTCCTGTCCTGGGGTTTCCTCCTCATAAAGTATTCACCCAGGCTAATTCTTTCAAGAGTTTCCCCTGCATTTTCTTCTAGTATTTAAATTTTCATGTCTTAAGTTTAAATCTTCAATCCAGGGTGAGTTTATCTTCATTAGTGGTGAAAGGTGTGGGTTCAATTTCAGTCTTCTACAGGTCGCCAGCCAGTATTCCCAGCACCGTTTGTTAAATAAGGAGTCTTTTCCCCCCTGAATGTTTTTAATTGGCTTGTCGAAGATCAAATAACAGTAAATAGCTGGGTTCATCTCTTGGTTCTCTATTTGTTACAAACATCTACCTCTCTGTTTTCATGCCAGTACCATGCTGTTTTGATCACTATCAATTTATAGTACAGTGTTAGGTCTGGTAGTGTGATTCCTCCTACTTTGTTTTTATTTCTAAGTAATGTCTTGGCTATTCAAGGTTTTTTCTGATTCCATATAAAACTATGTACTATTTTTTTCAAGATCTTTAAAATATCACAATGGAGCTTCAATAAGAATTGCATTTAAATTATATATTGCCTTGGGTAGTATCGACATATTAACAAAGTTGATTCTTCCCAACCATGAGCATTGTATGTTTTTCCATTTGTGGACATGTTCAGCGATTTCTTTTCTTAGAGTTTCATAGTTCTCTTTATAGAGATCTTTTATATCCTTTGTTAGGTAGACTCCCAAATATTTCATCTTCTTTGGCACTACTGTGAAAGGAAGTTTTTGAGTGTTTTTTTTTTTTTTTTTTGCTTTTTTTGTTGCCAGTGTATATAAAGGCTACAGATTTATGAGTGTTGATTTTGTAGCCTGAGACACTGCTGTATTTCTTGATCACTTCTAAAGTTTCTTTAGTAGTATCCCTAGTGTTTTCCAGATATGCAATCAAATCATCTGCGAAAAGTGAAAGCTTAATCTCTTCTGTCCCTATGTATTATACATTTCATTGTCTTTTCTTCCCTAATTGCAATAGCTGCAACTTCCATTACAATGTTAAAAAGCAATGGGGACAATGGGCAACCTTGCCTGGTTCCTGATGTAAGTGGGAATGGTTCCAATTTAACTCCATTCAATACAATATTGGCTGTGGGTTTGCTATAGTTTGCCTCTGTCAGTTTAAGAAATGTCCTTTCTTTTACCAATTTTTTTAAGTGTTCTGATCATGTTGGGAGGTTGGATATTATCAAAAGCTTTTTCTGTGTCAATTGAGAGAATCATATGGTCTTTATTTTTTAATTTGTTTATGTGCTGGTTTACATTTATAGACTTACGTATATTGAACTGGCCTTGAGATCCTGGGATAAAGCCCACTTGGTCATGGTGTATAATTTGTTTGATGTATTGCTGGATTCTATTTGCTAGGATCTTATTCAATATTTTTGCATCAATGTTCATTAGTGATATTGATCTGTAATTTTCTTTTCTTGTTGGGTCTTTTCCTGGTTTAGGGATCAAAGTGATGTTTGCTTCATAGAATATGCTGGGTGGTATTCCTTCTTTTTCTATATTTTGTAAAAGGTTGAGTAATATAGGCACTAGTTCTTCATTGAAGGTTTGTTAGAATTCTGACATGAAGCCATCTGGTCTAGGGCTTTTCTTTGTAGGGAGATTTTGTATAGTTGATGCTATTTCAGAACTTGACATAGGCCTGTTCAATATTTCCACTTGATTCTGGCTCAGTCTTGGAAGGTGGTGTGTTTCCAAGTATTGGTCAATTTCCTTTAGAGTTTCATATTTCTGAGAGTAAAGTTTCTTGTAATATCCATTAAGATTTTTTGAATTTCTGAGGAGTCTGTTGTTATTTTGTCTTTACCATTCCTGATTGAGGAACTTAGAGATTTTACTCTTTTTTTCCTGATTAGGTTAGCCAAAGGGTTATCTATTTTATTGACCTTTTCATAAAACCAACTTTTTGATTTATTGAGCTGTTGTATAATTCTTTTACTTTCAATTTCACTTAATTCTGTTCCAATTTTGGGTATTTCTTTTCTTCTGCTGAGTTAGGGATTGGAGGGGTCTTCCTTTTCCAGTTGTTGAAGATGTCCCATTAAGTTCTTAACTTCCTCTCTTTCTGTTCTCTTGAGGAAGGCTTGTAGTGCTATAAATTTCCCTCTAAGGACTGCCTTTGCACTATCCCAGAGGTTCTGATAACTTGTGTCTTCATTGTCATTTTGTTCCAGAAATTTGGAAATTTCCTGCTTAATCTCATCAATGACCCATCTGTCCTTCAGAATGAGGTAGGTTAGCTTCCATGTTTTTGTTTGAGTATGCAGATTCTTATTGTTATTGAGTTCAAATTTTATTCCATGATGGTCTGAGAAGATGTAAGGAATATTTTCTATTTTTTAAAATTTGCTGAGGTTAGACTTATGACCTAAGATGCGATCTATTTTGGAGTATGATCTGTGGAGTACAGAGAAGAATGTGCATTCCTTTTGTTAGAATGAAATGTTCTGTAGATGTCTGTTAAATCCAAATGTTAGATGGTTAAGTTTAAATCTAAAATTTCTTTGCTTAGCTTCTTTTTGGAGTATCTGTCCAACACTGCTAAAGGAGTGTTAATATCCCCGACTACTATGGAGCTGGAGGAAATCAAGTTACTCATGTCTGTTAGAGTTTGTCTTATAAATTGAGGTGCATTCTGGTTGGGAGCATAAATATTAATAATTGAAATCTCATCATTTTGAGTATTACCTTTAACAGATATAAAATTTTTCATTCTTATCTTTACTTACTGTGGTTTGTTTAAAGCCCGTTGTATCTATGAGTAAGATTGCTACACCTACTTTTATCTGTTTACATTTGCCTAGAATATAGATGACAATTCCTTCCCCTTGAGTCTATAATTTTCTTTTAATGTAAGATGAGATTCTTACATGCAGCAGCTATCTGGTCTAAGTTTTTGTATCCAGTCAGCCAACCTAGGCCTCTTTAGAGGACAATTTAAACCATTCACATTAATTGAACATAATAGTAATCCTTTCGAGAGTCCAGTGGGTATTTTTAATCCTTTAGTCATTGTGGAGGTTGGAATTTGATTGAAAGTTTCTGAGTGAGTTTACTTTTGTGGTGGAGGATTATGCTGGTCATTATGGAGGATAGGTCTGAGACTATCCTGGAGAGCTGGTTTAGTTATGGCAAATTTCTTCAACATGTAGATTTCATTATAGTTTTTAATTTCTCTTTCATAAATGAAACTCAGTTTGGCTGGGTATAGGATCCTAAGTTTCAAGTTATTTTGTTTTAGGAGGTTAAAAGTCTATGACCACTCTCTTCTAGCTTGAAAGGTTTAAGCAGAGAGATCTGCAGTTATTCTACTATTCTTCCCTTTGTAAGTTATGGTTTTCTTGTGTCTCACTGCTTTCAGAATCTTCTCCTTCATATTAACTTTAGTGAAGTTAACTGTGAGGTGCCTGGGGGATGTCTTATTTGGGTTAAGTCATGCTGGGGTTCTGAAACTGTCTGCTATCTGAATTTCATAATCTCTTGGCATGTCTGCAAAATTCTCTTTCATAATCTCAAGAAAAAGGGACTCTGTGTCTTGTGAAGCCAGTTCATCACTTTTAGGAATCCCTATAAGATGAATGTTGGTTTTCTTTGAGTTATTCGAGAGCTCTCTGAGAATTGATTCTTTTTTGCCTTCCATTTCTCTTCCTCTATGAGCATTTGGGAGCATTCAAAAGCTCTGTCTTCATGTCAGAAATCCTTTCTTCTGCTTGCTCCATTCTGTTACTGAGGGATTCTACCAGATTTCTCAGATCTTTGGGGCTGCAACTTCTTGTCTCAATATGTCAAAATCTTTGGTCATTTTGTCTTTGAATTGGTTGAATTCTTGAGGCATCTTCTGAATTAATCCTACAATTTCTACCTCCATCTTTACTTCCATTTTGATGATCTTATTTCCAATCCAAATTCAAAATTCAATTTAAGACATCTCAGCCATCTGTTTGTGGATGGGATCCTCTGCATTGGCTGGTTCGTCATTCATTAGGGAAGTGGAACTGTTCTGTTTATTCATGTTGCCAGAGTTTTTCCGTTGATTCTTCCCTATGATTGTTTTTCAATGTTTAGCTAGATGAGCAGGTAAGGTGAAATTGGCCTGGAAACTTCTACGATTGTGGTTGACCAGCCCTTCACCTAGGAACTGGGACTGGTGACTGCAGCTGTTCCTGTACAATTTCGCAAAGGACCTGTACAGTACTACAGTCTGTGAATCTAGAGGCCTGCTTGGTGTAGTGGGGGCAGGTGGCTAGGTCTTGTATTCAGCTAATTTCTCTCTAATCCTAGTGAATTAGTAACTCTTGGTTGCAATCTCAGCTTTGGTGAAATAAAAGCAGCTAGGATATCCCTTCCCCCACCGGTAATATCTGAAAGAGGACAATCAAACTTTCCCACTACAGAAAAACCTAGGTCCCACTTTATAGGGTGCTCTGATAATTTGTCCAGTTCAAGAGTTCCAGACCAATTGTCCCAGACAGCCCCCACTCTCTAGCTGGAGAGTTTAAGAGGACTCCAGCAACTAGATGTTAGTGGTCTATTGGCTGCTCAAGTGTGGTTTGAGTGCCTCTGATGCTCCATGGAGTCAGAAATGCCCATCCAGTAGGAGGTTTACAGCCACTGGGTTGTTGCCTCTTACCCCACCTTGGTCATCCTTCACCACCTGATTTTGGTCTCCCCATTCTCTGGTAGTCTCTCCAGCAGTCTCTGTTAACCCAGTCTCTGTGGCCCTGTTCTTTCCAATAAGCAAATGTGCCAGGGCTATGCCTGCCAGAGTCAAATTGAGGTCATTTCCTCCTCCTTGTGGTTACCACAGTCTACATCCATCCTGAAGGGGAAGCTGAGGTCTGCCTGCCTCAGGTGCTCAATGACAGCTGAAGAAAGTTCCCCCTGAGCTCAGTCCAAATCTGCAGATATCCAGACAGCAAAAGAATTTCTCCCTCAGTCATTGCTCCTTTGTTGCCTCTGTTCTGCAGTTCTGGAATCCCTATATAGCGAGGTCTGGTTACCCCTGGAAGGCCACAGAGTTTGAGAGATGACTCTTCAGAGTTAGACCCCAGCAGGATCATTCTACTAATGTTGAAGTTGGGTATGAAGTGCCTCCTCTTAGTTTCATGCTCCTCAGCAGTTTTCAAGCCTACACCCACAGTGCAGGAACCAAAGCCTCTGTCTGCTGCTGAGACACTCTTTTTGGGGGGACTAGGTCAGTCAACTTTCCCTCTATGTCTTCCTGTACAGTTATTGGATTCACAGGTACAGTACAGCTGTACAGCCACCATCTATGCAATGCCTGGTCCTAACCAAGAAATACAGACAATCTGGATTCTGGAGGAGTCGGAATTCTAGACTGCCAGGCCGGGTTGGGGGTAGACTGAAGGATCAAGGCGCAAGAAAAATAATGGTTCAAATTTCCTGCCAGACAAGGGAATTCCTAGACTCTCAGCAGGGGCTTTATTGAGAAGGAGCTTTAACTTCCAGCAATTCCCTCTAGTGGGGTGAGGAAGGAGAGCCTCAGTTTATCACTCACCACTAGAGATCACACAGTGAGCAAGCAACTCTCTTAGGGGAGGGGACAGCCACACAACCTCTTTGGGATGAGATCTGTACTAAAAATAGTTTCTTTGGGATTGAAGCTTGCCTCAGCAGGGAAGATGATCAATTATCTATCTCATCTCACAGCTCAGCTCCCCTCCTTTGGCTTTGTTGTGTCCTTTCTGACTGTTATCTCTCTCTCTGGACTGGAGCCTCTGTTGAGAGCTGGCTCCAATCAGCCGTTGTACCACATTCTCCCTTGTTCTTATTGGATGTGAAAATTGGAGTTATGGAAAATAGCCAACCCAAGGATTTAGCAGAACACCAAACACGTTGAGAGCAAGTCAACTAATAAATAGACACACAAGCCCACAGATGCATGCACTCAGAAACATATAGACATACAGACAAGACAAAACAAAACAAACAAAGAAAGAAACAAACAAAAAATCTACAATAAAATAATGATAATTGTAAAATAATTGAAAAAATGTAATGTTTATAAAAGAGTTAAAAAAAGAAGAAAAAAGAAAAAAATTAAAAATAGAATAAATAAATAAAATAAAAAAAAATAAAAAATTAACAATAGTTCCTCTAAGAAAAGGATGAAAATAGGAAAAAAAGTCACCAACCACAAAAATATTATTCTTGTGTATATATAAAAATACACATCTATATGTATGAGGTAGATATCAACTTTAGTAGGAAGAAATTTATAATGCAATATACTTTCTGGACACCAGGTGGCGCCATGAGTGGTTCCCAAGCTTATACCTGATTCAGTTTACATTGTTACCATGGTAACCACCCTACAGGGACAGTAGCCATTTTTGGAGTTTCTATAAAAGTTTTTTTCATAATTGTTGCCCCACGTCAGTTGCTCTGTTGCAGATGGCATTCCTATCCGACTCTAAACTCTGTGCAGGAGTCCCTGCTTCACAGTTCTTTCCACTCTGCTCCCACCGTTCTCCTGTGAACTGGCAACTGCAATTGACTGTGGGGGAGGGATGGCTGTTGCTGGCTCCCACTGCTGCAGTGTGGAGATCTTTCTCACAGATTCCAGGCTCAGAGTCTCTTTTCTGAGCCTCCCAGACCACCAGTTCCCCGAACAGCCTGAACTGCCAAACCATTCCACCAGGAATGGTCCGGTCTGCTTAGTTACTTCTGTTGTTCTGGGAAAAGGTGTCCGCCATTTCAGACAATTCAAAATGTCTGTTTCCCAGACAGGATCCCCTGCCCTCAATTTCCCATTGGGTGACCTAGCCCTCTGTGGTTCCAAGTGGCACCCCTCCCTGGTCATCAACTCCGCTCAGAAACCCACATTTCACTGATATTTTCATCAATTAGGTTTTGAATTGAGAAACTGCTGTCCTCACTGAGGGAGGGGCCAGCTGCCAGTGGCTCAGCCAGGCAGGGGAAAACTCTATACCAGAGTCCAATGTTTTGAATTACACCTCAAATACAGCACCCATCCACCAATTTGATGCATGTCTCTGGCTGTCTATCCACACAAATAATCCACGTGGGGAAAGATCCAAAGACCCCCTCCCTCTCACCTGATGACTTGGGAGAGATGGGTACACATCTGTTCCATCTGCCATCATGCTCCGCCTGGAGAGTTGGTTTCTTTTTTCTTTCTTTCTTTCTTTTTTTTTTTTTTTTTGAGACAGAGCCTTAAGCTGTCGCCCTGGGTATAGTGCCGTGGCATCACAGCTCACAGCAACCTCCAATTCCTGGGCTCAAGTGAGTCTCCTGCCTCTGCCTCCCAAGTAGCTGGGACTACAGGCACCTGCCTCAATGCCTGGCCATTTTTTTGTTGCATTCTTTGTTGTTTGGTGGGCCTGGGTTGGATTCGAACCCACCAGCTCAGGTGTACGTGGCTGGTGCCTTAGCCCATTGAGCCATAGGCACCGAGACAGAGAGCTGGTTTCTTATGGCAAATTACTTCAACATGTGGATGTGATTAAAGTTTAAATTAAATTAAAGATTAAATTAAAATTTAATCTCTCCATCAAAAATGAAACTCAGTTTAGCTGGATACAGGATTCTAGGTTGAAAGTTGCTTTGTTTTAGAAGGTTAAAAGTTGATGACAATCCTCTTCTGGAGTGAAAAGTTTCAATGGAGAGATCTATAGTAATCCTAATTTTCTTCTCTTTGTAGGTTTTGGTTTCCTTATGGCTGGCTGCTTCCAGAATTTTCTCCTTCACATTAGCTTTGATGAAGTTAATTATAATGTGTCTGAAAGATGCTTTATTTGGATTGAGTTGTGCTGGGGTTCTGAAACTGTCTACTATCTGAATTTCACTATCTCTTGCTATGTTGGGGATGTTCTAAATTATCCCTTGGGGTAAAGCCTCTGTGCCTCTTGGAATATCTTCTTTCCTTTCAGGGATTCCTATAAGATAAATATTTGCTTTTTTGGAGTAGTCCCACAGTTCTCTAAAATAATGATTCATTTTTGCTGTCCACTTCTCTTCCTTTTTGAGCATTTGGGAGCATTCAAAAGCTTTGTCTTTGATGTCAGATATTCTTTCTTCTGCCTGCTCCATTCAGTTACTGAGGAATTCTGCTGTATTTCTCATATCTTAGAGGGATGCAAATTCTTTTCTCAAAGTGGCAAAATCTTCTGTGATTTTATCTTTGAATTCATTGAATTTTTGAGACAATTTTTGAATTATTCCTAGAATTTCTAATTTGAAATTTACTTCCATTCTGTTAATTATATTTGTCATCAAAATTCTGAACTTGATTTCTGACATCTCAGCCTTATGTTTATGAATGGGATCAACTGGTGGGTCCGCCTTATCATTCTTTGTGGGAGTTGATCTACTGTGGTTATATATGTTGCCAGAGTTTGATTCCAAGATGGAGAATGCATATTTAGTGAAGCATTTTTTTTATTAGTAAAGTTTGCCCCACACTTGTGTTTAGAATTGGAGTTCTCTACTTTGGGAGCCCTCACAGTTAGTGTGTGTATGTGTGTGTGTGTATGTATGTGTATATATATATATAGAGAGAGAGAGAGAGAGAGAGATACTCACTATGTCAACCTGGATAGAGTGCAGTGGTGTTATAACTCACAGCAACCTCAGACTCTTGGGTTTGAGCAATCCATTTGCATAGCCTCTTGAGTGGCTGGGACTACAGGCAACCACCAACAGTCCTGGCTAGTTTTTCTATTTCTATTTTTTTTTTTTTGACTGGGGCTGGGTTTGAACCTGCCACCTTCGGCATATGGGGCTGGTGCCCTACTCCTTTGAACCACCTCACTGCCCCAAGTTTTCCTATTTCTAGTAGTCACAGGGTATCGCTCTTGCTCAGCCTAGTTTTGAACTCCTGAGTTCAAGTTATACATCTGCTTTAGCTTCCCTAAGTGTTAGGATTATATGTATGAGTCACCAAATCCAGCAGAAAAAAAAAAAGATATTTTTCAAGATGATTCTAAGAGGACCATCTGCTCCCCTAGTGTCCTGTTTAATTCAGGTCATTTATACTTTTCTCCTCCCAAAGGTACCAATGGTCTAAAATTTCAACTTTTATCATAAACTATACAGATACTTTCTAGGGTGCAAGGCAATATTCCAGTAGGAAACCAATTATCACTCTTCATCATATTCTTAGAACTTCTTTCAGCCCTGTCTCTATACCATCAGGCCTCATTGCCTCAACTATTAACATTAATAAGACTGTGCTATTTTAAACCCAATATCCTGTCCCTAAGCTACTTGTTGATGAAGTTGATAAAAAAATAGAAACACAATATATTTAATTTTTCCAAAATATGTTTTGTGTGATGCACTTTGATGAAATAAAGTGTCTTATTGGGTATTAGTTTGGCTTGTTGATAATCTGGGGATTTTCCAGAAGTAGGTAAAAATCATCTATTTCTATATACACAAATTTAAAAAACATTTATTTCAGCTTTTCAAATTTTGATCAGCTTTCAGTTACTGCTTTACAAACTGGGAAATAAACTGACTAATTTACATACTAAATTCTATCATTTTATATAAACACACAAAGCAAACAATCAATCTATATTACACGACTAAGAAGAAGGGCAGCAATATATGTTAACAAATTTTAAAGAAATGTGCTACAGGTAAGCCTAGTAAGTATAACAAAATTCTAACTATCCTTTTAATATAAGCTCCCAAATTGGCGTTAGAAATGTGTTACATGAAGGGGTGGTGCCTGTGGCTCATTGAGTAGGGTGCCAACCCCATAAACATAGGATGGCGGTTTCAAACCTGACCCTGGTCAAACTGCAACAACAAAAAAATAGCTGGGTGTTGTGGCAGGTGCCTGGAGTCTCAGCTACTGGGGAGGCTGAGGCAAGAGAATCACCTAAGTCCAAGAGCTGGAGGTTGCTGTGAACTGTGATGCCATGGCACTCTACCCAGGGTTACAAAGTGAGACTCTTTCTCTACCAAAAAAAAAAAAATGTGTTGGGCTGTGCCTGTGGCTCAAAGGAGTAGGGTGCCAGGCAACCTCATATACCAGAAGTTGTGGGTTCAAATCTGGCCCCGGCCAAAAACTTCAAAAATAAAAAATGTCTAAAAAAAATAAAATAAAATAAAAATGTGTTACATGGAGCCTACAAGTAATATAGTATGAAGTATCAATGCCATTTTATTAGAAGATATCATGAATAGAACAGAAAAGAAGCCACAGAGTTTAATAAAATATTCATGTTGCATTTAACTAACACAGGATTCATATGAAGAATGTAATGTATAAAGATATTATTCAAAAAAATGTAAAATTATAAATGACCCAAACAAGAAATGAATGTAAAGCTTGTAGGAATACTTCACACAAACATAGTTTCAGTCAGTAAGCATATGAAGGAATATTCAGCATCATTTGTCATCCAGAAAATGCAATTTTAAATCACAGTATGATACCACAATGCATCCATCATTGGCTGAAATGTAAAGAACTCTATCAATACCAACTGTTGGTGAGGATGTGGAGCAACCAGAACTATCATTCACTGTTAATGGAGTATGAACAAGTTTACTTCAGATAACTACTTGGCAGCATCTATTGAGACTGAACACATGCGTACCCACAACCCAGGACAGTAATACTTGTTTATATTCACCAAAGGCATGTACCTGAATGTTCGTCATTGTACTTTCATTAACTGCCCCAAATTGCAGGCTGCTGAAGTGCCTACCAAATGTGTAGACAAATGAATGGCGATTCAGTTTCATGTGGAATGTTAAACAGCAACTCAAATGAATTACATACAGTATGTAACAACAGGAAAGATATCAATGAATTGTATAAACCTAATGTTAAATAAAAGAAAAAAGCCGAATTTTTGTGTGAGTCCACTCATACTAGTACAAAAACACGATAAATTAACCTATGCTGCTACAAATAAGAAAGAGTCTTATTCTGGGTGGGGGAAGTTATTCAGGAAAAGTACAGAGGTGCTTCTGTAAGTTCTTTTGCAGGATCTAGGAGTTGGTCTCATGGTGGGTTCACTTTGTGAAAATTCTTTGACCTTTACAAATATAGTATATTTACATTTTTGTATATGCCTTATGCTTAAAAAGAAGTTAAAAATGCATAGAAAAAGAATGGTATAAAAAACAGGGGCAAAAGCAGGCACATATGCACACATATACATTTATTTGATTAGTATTGATATTTTGGAATTAATGCATCTGAACTGAAGATCTGATTTCCACCCAGTTGCTACTAGTAGTACCTACCCATGACTACCCCAACACCATTTTGCATGTGCATTGCTGTGTCATGATATTGATCTTTTATCTTCTTCCCTCTTCCCCAAATTTTCTTCATACTGCATCCAAAATGACCTTAAAAAAATAATTACATGATCATAAGTACCCACCTTCTTCTTCTTTTTTTTTTTTTAAGACAGAATGTCCCTTTGTTGCTCTAGAGAGAGTCACGTAGCGTCATAGCTCACAGCAACCTCTCTCAAAATCTTGAGTTCAAGTGATTCTCTTGCCTCAGTCTCCCAGTCTCCCAAGTAGCTGGCACTACAGGCACCTCCACAACATCTGGCTATTTTTTGTTGTAGTTGTCATTATTGTTGTTTAGCATGCCTGGGCCAGGTTAAAACCTGCCAGCCCCAGTGTATATGGCTAATGGCCTAACCACTGAGCTATGGGTGCCAAGACTTCAGTGCTCACCTTATTCCTTATTTTTCACTCTTTGCCCTTATGTTGAAACTTCGTTTTTAAGTTTTTTTTTTTGTTGTTGTTGTTGTTCAGAGCCTGCTACCACAGATTTTTTTCTGTCAAGTTAATCTCAAGTCTTTTTATTCCAGAAGTGCTATAATTCTGTAGCAGAGATTCAGTTTAAAAGAATTTTGGTGAGGGCAGCACCTATGGCTCAGTAAGTAGGGTGCAGCCCCATATACTGAGAGTGGCTGGTTCAAATCCACCCTGGCCCAACTGCAGCAAAAACTACCTAGCATTGTAGTAGGCACCTATAGTCCCAGTTACTTGGGAGGCTGAGGCAAGAGGATTGCCTAAGCCCAGGAGTTGGAGTGAGCTGTGATACCATGGCACTCTATCAAGGGACATAAAGTGAGACTCTGTCTCTACAAAAAAGAATTTTGGTGATAAATCCATCATATTTTATCAATTTTTGCCAGAATTTGGTAAAAATTCATCATATTTTATCCTGCCCTATATACTGGAACATCTACATTTGGATATTTGTTTGGTTTTGGTTTTGTTCGTTTCTCTGCATGGAACTAGTACCCCATGACACCAAAACCTACTATCGTTCTATCTTTTCTCATTATCAATTCTCATCTTAAGTAGCATTTCCTCTGGGAAATTTTCCAAACAAAGACTTATCTGATGTCTTCCCTATATAACTCACTAACATTAATATAGTAATGACAGCTCTATGTAAATTTATGGTTAATATTTCCTTTTTTAAAAAAATCAAATCATAGCTGGGTACATTAGTGCAATCGTGGTGTACAATGTGCTGGTTTTATATACAGTTTGAAATATTTTCATCAAACTGGTTAACATAGCCTTCATGGCTTTTCTTAGTTATTGTGTTAAGACATTTATATTCTACATTTAGTAAATTTCACCTGTACCCAATTAATATTTTCTTTCTGGTACCCGCTAGGCTTTTAGTTCTGTTTAGTTATGTTAATGAAGAAAAAAGTCAATTGTTATTAACACTGCATAAAATGGGCATTAATCTGAATACAAAGAAACTGATTTTAAGAAAAAATGTATGGTGGCTTTCATTCACAGCTCTTAACAGATGCCCTGGGAGTCCTGTTGATTAGAGCTGATTTCCCAAAGAAACAGAAAAGATAAGAACACAATCTGAATTCAAAAGCACTAAGACTGGCAAACACAGGTGTGACCCCTGAGGACACTTAGTATCCCCTTGATCTTTGTGATAAACAAAGGGAAAGACAGGGATGCATTTTCTAAAAACTGATAGAATCCCTGGTGCACATAAACAAGTCTTTGGCATCCCTGCATCAGTTGGCAACTGACTGTCCAGTTTTCCTTGTCTGTCCTGGAGCAAACACTTGAAGTTCCTGAGGACATCAGTTGCATGCCACAGCTCCTCCTGCACAGAGGAGAGAGGGAGCAGAGATTAAAGTGTCTCCTGAGAGTTTAGAAAGGTGTAACTATGGGGGAGGAGTGATTTTCAAACACATGAGCTGTCCAACAGGGCCCTGTGGGAAGTCTAATTGAGGGAGTCACCTGCACTGAGTCCTCCAATAGGGCAGGAACAGGTCCCTACTTTAGCAACAAGTGAGTGGGTGAGTGCAAGGAGCAGAATTACAGAACGGCTCCTCTCCTTCCTGATGTTTGATGCAGTAAGGACAGCATGTGAGGAATTATCCAGGGATTTGCCTAGAGGTAACAAGACAAGCCAAGAAGAGAAATACTGGCCTTTCAATATAATAAGTGCATTCAAGAAATTGTGTTACATTTGGGGTTTCTAATCTGGGACACTTGGATTAACATAGGAATAATTATATATACTTAGACAAATATATGACCATGTGTTTTTATTCAGTTTTCTGGGTAAAGGTTCATAGCTTTCAATTAGATTCAAATAGCAGACCATGAGATACACATTAGCACCTGTGTGTTTACTAGAAAACTGCTACCAAATGCTGTTGGTGAGTGTCCATGGTACTCACTAGGAAAAGCCTGGGACCCTCATCTTCCACTCTAGGGATTATGTGGCCTCTCTCCTATTGTTTTGTGAAGGAAATGGACTGTGTGAAATGAGAAGAAGATCTGTTGGAGGAACCATGTTTTATACTTAGTTGTATTACTTGTTTAGACCTATTTTCACATTCAGTATTCACTAGTTCCTATGGAATCAAGAGAATCTTCAGTATCTCTGCTTTCTACCTATAACCAAGTTCTTTCATTCCCCCTATATGTGTTTTGTTCTTCAACGAACCATGCTGATTTGTTTCCAAGGATTTATAGGGGAAGGGCTTGTGTTTTGTGTAAATGTCATTACAAGTCTATTAAACTTATGCATCTAGAAAAATATCAACATGTGAAAAAATGGGTGGGTAGAAAATCTAGAATGGGACCAGGAGCAGGCTCCAGATGCATGTTTCTTCATGCTTTCAGAAATACAGATCCTATTGAGACATTGGGTGGCAATACTTAGCATAAAATTTTTGGGAAATTATTAAGCCCATTTATAAACTTTTGGTCTGCACTGAGAGTTTCTTCAGGATGGACTTTGCTTAAATGGTTTTCACAGTCCTCAACACAATCGCAGCCTCATCATAGTCCCAGCCCTCTGGCCTGTGCTCTCTAATTGCAGGGTGCGTCACAGTAGCAATCATTCCACTAGTTCTAAATGATATTGAGGAATGATGGTTCTACTTGTTGTTTATATGTTCACATATAATACACTTTTGGAAGAATAATTCATCAGATATCACTAAGTCAGGACCACAGAACTGTAGGAAATCACCAGGGAGAATACAGGTACTGAGTTTAGAGCAGCCAATATATTTCACAGGCATGGCTGTCCACCTTCATTCAGGCAAAAACAACAACAACAACAAAACACCCAAAAAACTAATGTTCATATTTCTCATGTAATTTTCTCAACATTTTTCAATAAAAAGCCAAGCCATTTTCAAAGAATTTTGCTATATAACACAGTCCTGGGAGGATGTATGTACTGCAGTTCTATTTATAGTGAAACTGGCCCTACTCGTCCTCAGTTGGTTGATAGTACCTTGTGCTTCTTGAAGC
>CAUYON010073463.1:0-10794 GCA_963573935.1 Arctocebus calabarensis | reverse complement strand
AAAGATATCTGTACCAGATTGTTTATTGCAGCCCAATTCATAATTGCTAAGTCATGGAAGAAGCCCAAGAGCCCATCGATACACGAATGGATTAATAAACTGTGGTACATGTATACCATGGAATATTATGCAGCCTTAAAAAAGATGGTGACTTTTCCTCTTTCATATTTACATGGATGGAGCTGGAACATGTTCTCCTTAGCAAAGTATCTCTAGAATGGAAGAAAAAGTATCCAATGTATATACCCCTAATATGAGACAAATTCTTTATTGTTCAAGTGAAGGCTGCAACCCATTTATTGCACAGGAAGATGGGGAAAGGGGAGAGGGAGGGAAGGGGAGGGAGAGGGCCGGGGGAGATAGGACAAAGGGTGAGATCACATGTGTGGTACATATTTGAAGGGTCAGGAGAAAACTAAATACGGATCAAAAATGTTTTCACATAGTAAACGAGAAAATCTCATGAATGTTATGTCAATCAGGTTGATAAAAATATCTCAGATTACATGTGAAGCCCGCACACTGTACCCATGATTGAACTAATGTACACAGCTATGATTCAATAAAAAATATATATATTTCTGATTGTATATGAAGCACATTTTGCCCTATGATTGCACCAGTGTACACAATTATGATTCAATAATATTATTTTAAAAAATACTGTTAACAGTATTTTTGGAAATGAGGTACATTATTTGTTTTTTCTGGTGAAGCTTAATTCTTTCCTGTTCAAGAGACAATGTTATACCAGACGGCCTTTAATTCTCTTTCAGTTCTAAAATCTTGTAGTTCTACAATAGTTTTTTTTTAAGCTCCACAAAGATTAGGTTCCATACATTTTTATCTCACTAGAATAAATTTTGAAAAATAAATATTTCTGTGTACTTTCTGCATTTTGATTTTCTTGTACCACTTACTAAACACCCCCTTTTTTATTTTTGGTGAACAGGCTGCCTCTATGAATCAGACTTCACTCTTGGGAGAACCTCCGAAAGAGATTCGGCTCAGTAAGAACCCGTATCTGGATTTGGCAAGTGTGCTGCCCAGTGCTTGTTTACCACGTAAGTGAGGGATCAGGGTAGTTTGAAGTTTTACTGAATACTTTCTATAATGAATTTTACTTTAATTTTTAACTTACTGGAAGCAAATAATGACTATGGGCCAAATTAAGGCCTAAATTATTCTTTAAATTGAAGAAATAATTAAAATTAAGGCACTTAAAATGCTTGCTACTTTATTTAAGGAAAATATCTCTTATAATATTTTTATTTAGAACATAATTTATTAAATTGTTATTGAATCGTGATTGAAAATAATTGTACAAAGGAATTATTTGGCAATACTGTAATGCTTTACAAAGCATACAGGATCATTTTTCTAAACCAGAGGCATAAACTGATAATATAGCCATAATATTTGGATACCCCCAAGAATGTGTCAGCTACTAATAGTGGCCAGAAGGGGAATTCTCACTTACTTTTTGGAGGACCCATCAGGCTGTCACTTATTGAAAATCGTCACACATGGGATGTGCTCTAGCCCTGCCATTCACGGGAGTGCTGGTGTCAGGAATGACATCCTGGGAAATACCTTTGCATTTGTCAGCAGGAGATGGTTTTAAACAAATGAATAGAACTGTTTATCATAAAATCGAATACTTTCTAACTTATTTTTATAATCAAGAGATATCTATGTATACTAATATTAAATGATCTCTAAAGCATATTTTTAAGTAGAAAAGGCAAATGTGTACATAACAAATAATTGCATATATATATACTTAAAGTTGTCTGTTCTCACATGTACATATTTGAGTGTAAATGCATGAAGCAAATTGGACAAAATGAATTTGAGATAATTACCTATGGGAAAAAGATTATAGGGTTAAATGAAAAGATATGAAAGGTAAATTATTTTTCACCCTTTGAGACAGAGTCTCACTCTGTTGCCCAAGCTGGAGTGCTGTGGCATCATCATAGCTCTGGGCAACCTCAAACTTCTGGATTCATGTCATCCTCCTGCCTCAGCCTCCCAAGTAGCCAGGGCAACAGGAAGCCCACCACCATGCCCCACTAATTTTTCTATCTTTTGTAGAGACAGAGTCTCACTACATGCCACTCCGGTCTAGAACTCTTGCCCTCAAGCAGTCCACCCACCTTGGCCTCCCAAAGTGCTAGGATTATAGGTTGAGCCACCCTGCCTGGCTGAGTTTGATTTTTGATACGTATCCTCTATTTGATGAAATATTCTTGAACCTAAACATTAATCTGTGAGTTTTTTAAGAGCCAGAAAAAGACTTAAATATGTCTGTAATCTATTATACATATATTGATCTGGTCTAAAAATCAGTGACAACTATGACAGTCCCAAGAATGGTCAATTTACATTTCGTAAGCCTTGTTTTAAAGATTAGACATATATTACTCAGAATGTTTCTATCAGATTATTTACTCATAGGACATGTGTCTGTTTTGTTGTTTCAAATGAATGAGACAATATCGTATACTATCTACATTACATTAGCAATCTAAATTTTTTTTAGTGTTTTATTTGCAAATATGCTAAGTTAATGACTTTTACACTCAGTTTATAATGATATGGCCCGAGTAAAATAAGCATATTGATTTTGCCTTTAGCCTCCGCAAGTAAAACCGCTCTTCAGAAGACTGGAATTGCAAACACCATTCTGGACGCAATCTCTCAGGGAAGTGAATCACAGCACTTGCTGGAAAAGTGCATTGCTTACTCCCCACCTTTCAGAGATTATGCACAGGTAAATGATTGTTGGGTTCTGGTGATATGTAGGAAAATCAATTCAACTATGTATTGAGTCACTGACTAGGGAACTGTACTTCCTGTGATATTGCCTTAGAAAGGGAAGTTTGCACTGACCTGTGCAGTATTTCCTGCTCACCATTTGAAATTTTGGAATGTACTGAAGGGATCGTTTGGTGTCCTTTTACACTAGATGTTTCACTAGTCGTAGGCAGGTTGCAGCCTGCAGAGCAGATTCAGCCCTCCACAGCATAGCCACGCCTATTCCTTCACTTGTTACCATGCTATCCCTGGGGCTGTCACGCTACAAGAAAAGAGTTGAGTGGTTTCAACAGAGACTATGCGGCCTGCAAGATTAAGCATTTTACTATCTGGCTTTTTATAGAAGAACTCTGCTAACCTCTGGTTTACTTCATGTAGACCTAAGAGACCCCAGGGAAGACCTCTGTTCCCGACCACTGCTTACAAGTGCAGAAAGGTGGTGACATTTACAGGCACCACTGCGCTGACTTTTAAAGCAATTGGCTGGTGAATAACATGAAAGTATTATCTCGAGACGAAACGCTATGTTAGTTTTGCTTTGGCAAAATTTCTTCTTCAACTTATTCTTAGTGTCTTAAGTTGCAAGTGTATATCATGTTAGCACTCTGTAACATAGATAACCATTGTGAATTCACTTAGAATAATTGATGCTTAATTATGCTTTTATGATAGGGTATTAGAAGCACAGATCAAATTCTTCAAAATGGTGCAGCTGGATATTAGTGAAATGTGTAATAAAGTCTCTTATGTACGTGAGACAAGATGGAAAAATAGGATTAGAAGATGATATAACAAGGGGACAGCATACCTGTATTTAAAGAACAGGAATCATGAATTGATACGGCCGGGAAGGTCTTCTCTTTTGTTGTTTTATGAGACTTTTTGTTTGTCTGTCAATTAACATTTGAAGTAATGACTTAGATAAAGAAAGTAGTTGTATCCTGATTATCTTTACAGCTGACAAAGGCCAAGGAATTTATTGGGGATGTGTAAAATTATTTATGAATAATTAATAGTTGTGAATATTAGAAACAACCTGAATTTCTAATAATTCATAAAACTAAGTAAACAACTTATGTTATATGTCAATAAAATGCAAATATTAAAAGTCATGTAAAACAATGTAAACAAATGGTAAAGTTTTCATAACCTATTCTTTTATAGAATGTATAATTCCAATATTTTTGTTTTTTTACAAGGAAGAAAATTTACTTTTATAAAGAGGAGAAGCACAATAAATTCTTGAAACTTTAGTTAAATGTATGATTTAAGCTTTAAAAACTAATTTTTGTGCTGACCTTTTATTTTACTTTTGACATTAGTCTCCTTTTACTTAGCAGTTGTTATCAGATTACTGTGCTTTCTCATAACATCTTCATATCTACAGAAAGCCTTGTTCACACCTTGACAAAGTCAGTGATGAGGAAACGTTCGGCCATTGGTCCTTCTGCCTCTGCCTTGTTTCGCAGAGGCAGGTGGAGGAGCAGACCCTGCCTGGGTCCTGTATCCCCAGGGACAGTCCCTGCTCCTGGCTCACACTTGTTCCAAAAGTGAGATTTGGTCTTGCCCTCTTGTGCTCTTGCCCTCTTGTGCTCTTTTACTTTATAAAATAAATTTAACTTCACTAATGGAATAAAGTAACTAGAAAAAAAACGGTCATCTGTTAGGAATTCCTTTCACTGTCCCACTTGGGATCCCCTGTGGAATGCAGGAGGAGATCTAAAGAAGCAAAACCAACAGTTTCTGTTTTCTTTTTGACACTTGCTATGTGATTTGCAGCATGAGCATTTGGCATCTCTAACAACCCTATGAGATTTAAGTTACCACCTCAGTCAAACAAGGGAAAAAGCACAATTGGGAAAGTAATCTTTCCCAGTTCTCACACTGTCAGTAAATGATCTCTTGACCCAAAGCCCACACAATCTTCATTATCCATGGGGAAGATTCTCAGATGTCTCAAAGAAACTGCACCTAGATGGGGGAGAGGGACATGCCGAGGCATTGATGGGGGAAATACTCTTCATTCCCAGTAAAACTGTCACATTTAAAGCTCCTCACTGGTGTTTCCAACACTGATGAAGCTGCTTGTATCACACTATCTCCCTGCAGGTAACCATCATTAAAACTAGACTAAATATGAAAGAGAAGCAACTGTCTAAAAGCACAGGGGATGACCAACAGCAGAAACTGGAGGAGACGGGGAAACCTCCCTGGGGAGATGTGTGTTTCTGGGGCTTTTTGCCTAATGTCACTCACCAGTCCTTGCAGAAAGCTGTAGGTTTTATGTGCTTGAGGAGTCAGAGGATAGAACTGAGGACTGTCAGTAACGTTGTAAAGATGGGGACTTCATGGGAAGGAGCCTCAAAATCTGCATGGCCCAAATGCACCTGCTGATCCCTGAACTATGTTTGTATGATGAGTGATGATTCTCCAGCACAGACGAGAGAGAGTTTAGAGATTGAACAGCAAAGTTAATTCCTTCTACAACAAAGATTAGCACCCTTCAGAGGAAGATAATAGATCCAGCAAAGGAAAATTGCTAGATGTTCAAAGAAGCAAGAAATGTGACTCACAATTAATAGAAAAGTGAATTAGTAGAATCTGGCCCAAAGGTGACCCAGACACTGGTCTTAGTGGACCACAACCACAAAGCAGCTACTATAAATAAGTCCAGGAGCATAAAAGAATGCAGAGTCGTAAGGAACAGGTAAGAGATCTCAGCTAAGAAATACAAATTATGAAAAATAACTGAACAATTCTAGAACTGGAAGCCACAATATTGGAAATAAAAATGCACTGGATGGGCATAGCAGAATATTGAAGAAAGCAAGGGAAAAGTTCAATAAAGATAAAAATAATTCAATCTGAAAAATAGAGGGGAAAGAAGTTTTTTTTTAAAGGCAATGAACAGGCTTGGCACCTCTGGCTCAAGCAGCTAAGGCGCCAGCCACATACACCTGAGCTGGCGGATTCAAATATAGCCTGGACCTGCCAAACAACAATGACGGCTGCAACCAAAAAATAGCCAGGCATTGTGGCGGGAACCTGTAATCCCAGCTACTTGGGAGGCGGAAGCAGGAGAATCGCTTGAGCCTAGGAATTGGAGGTTGCTGTGAACCGTGATGCCACAGCACTCTACCCCAGGTGACAGCTTGAGGCTCTATCTCAGTCAATCAATCAATAAAAATAAAAAATAAAGGCAATGAACAGATTTCCAGAGATCTCAGGAAAATATCAAGCAGTCTAAAATACATGTAAGTGAAATCCCAGGAGAAGGGGAGAGACATAATAAGGGTATGAAAATTTCAAGAAAATAATAGAAGAAAAATTTCCAAATTGGCTTCAAAAAACTTATAGCTCTAATAGGTGCAATGGCCCTCCTGCAAATCAGAATAAATAAAAGAAAATTTTTATCTGGGCACATTATAGTTAATATTCTGAAAACTATAGTTATAAAGAGATAATCTTGAAAGCAACCAACTAAAAACCTCATCTTAAGAGAGCTTTCTCATCCCTGGCACTGTTGCCATTTGGGGCTGAGCAGTTCTCTCAAGGAGGCTATTCTGTGTCTTGTAGGATATTTACCCACATTTCTGTCCTGGCCTTGGTAGGTTCTTCCAATTAAGAACCACTTCTTAAGACAGTTGATACATATGTGGGTAAATTTTAAAAGACCATGTATTTTCTCTTAATTCATTTATAAGCTCCAGTTGTAACACTGTGAGGTTTATAATGTGTGTAGACACATATGCCGACAGCAAGAGTGGCAGTGAGTCTGAGTAGACGCGGTAAGTTATGCAGTGCTTGTTGTGATCCATGTGCAACATTCAAGTTACCCAAAGCACATCTGAAACGTGAGTAGTTTAATTACAGTGAAATTCTGAAAACATTTAATGAAGCAAAAAAAGAGGTATGAAAAGGAGAAAACAGGTATCTAAGAGATAAACCTAAATTGAATGGTGATAATCACATTAAATGAAAACACTACATGCTCTGTTTTTAACAGATTTTCAACAAGGTGAGAATATGTAATTTACCATTTGTATTCAGCATTTTACTAGAGATTAGTCAGTGCAGTATGGTTCTCAAAAAGTATGAAGTTGGTTGGGCAGTGCTTATGGCTCAGTGAGTAGGGTGCCGGCCCCATATACTGAGGGTGGCGGATTCAAACCTGGCCCTGGCCAAACTGCAACACCAAAAAAAAAAAAAAAAAAAAAAGTATAAAGTTGGAAAGCAACAGTAAAAATGCCTCTCTTTGCATGATTGTTTATGTGAAATATGATTATTTACATGAAAAATCATTAATAACATAAAAAGTAACTCATAAAACCAATAAGTAAACTTTACCAGCTCACAATGTAGAAGGATAGTATACAAAAAAATGAATTGTAAGTTTTAAGAACTTTCCATTTATGAGAGCACCCAACATGAGATATAGAAATATAAATCAACAAAAGATTTGTACAAATTTGATCGTGAAACTACAAAACATTGAGAGAAATTAAGGAAGATGCCTGTGAACAGTGAGCTGTACTGCGTTCGTGGCTTGAAAGACTCAATACTGGTAAGATGCCAGTTCTCCCCAAGTTGATCTGTGGTTTTATTGTAATCCCAAACAATTTTTCAGTAGCCTTTCTCTTAAATCAGTGGTTCTCGACCTTTCTAATGCCACAGCCCTTTAATACAGTTCCTGTGGGTCACGACCCACAGGTTGAGAACCACTGTCTTAAATAGAAATAGACTATTGACATTTATCGCCCACATTGGAGTGCAAAAGACCTGTAATACCCGAGACACTCATACATAAAGTTGGAGGACTTTCCGGGATGACTTCGGAGTTAACCGTGAACTTCCTTCCAGTAATCAGGACTGTGTGGCATGGGCATAACGACAGGCAGATAGCTCAGTGTGAGAGAACAGTACAGAAATAGGCTCATATTTAAATCATAAATTGATTTTTGCCAAAGATCCCAGAACAATTCAATAGGAAGAGATTATAAATGTTAAAACAACTAGTTTTTTATACTATAAAACATGACAGGAAAACCCTGCCTTCTACTGCGCTCTAAAAATAATTTGCTCTGTGTCATAGGCTTGGATGTGAGATCTGAGGCATAGAGAACATAGTCAGAAACGGCATGTTTCCTCTTCCACGAAGGCATTGCTAAAACTGGCAGAAATGAACCAAAGACTCCCATAAATCACAACGCATTTATTCAAGAAAGGTGCCTGAATCTTGGTCAGAACAGCAAGTTTTAACCTGCCCTCTTCCTATTTTCCTGTCTCTGTTAACAACAACCCATAACCACAGTGGAAACCAGCAATGTGACAGCCCACAGAGTGGGCAGGGAGGGTTGGAATTCGCACAAAGTGTCATTCCAGAGAACTGGCACTGTGTGACCTGTCTGTGGCTCCTTGAAAACCCACTTGCAAGGCTGTCTTTATTTGATCAGACTCAGACCATGCCCACAACAGAGGCCTTTTCCTCAGGTGAGGTTTTGAAAACATTTAGAGGACATTGTTTAACCTTGTGGCTGCCTAAGGTGGTGGATAACATTTGGAGCAGAGAACAGGCTAACCAAACAGCTTTAAAGGAAAAGCTGTGGAATTAGATGATCTCAGGGCCTGCACAAGGCTCCAGGGTATTTTTGGGACTCTAACAAGGCCATACACATGTGCAGGGCTATGCGTGTGCTTGGGAAAGACCTGAGAAGGCCCCAAGTTCTTACTTCTGGCTGCCTTGAGGTTCTGCATAAGAAGTGAGGGCTGAGGCAGAGCTTTCAGCTGGGCGGCTGAGTATTGAAAGCCCATTACACAGCCCCTTTGCAAAGTCTGAGAGACTGGCTGGTTTCAGCTGTTCGAGGTCTCTGTCCAGTCATTACCTGGTCACTAAGCTAACAGGGTAGAGTCTTCAGTGACTGTACAAAGAATATGGACTTTATGTTATCAGAAAAGTTGCTAAACACACAGCAGGAACAACAAATCTTGAAGAGGGGGTGGCATTTCCAGAGTTTCCACATTGCATTATTTCAAATGGCCAGTTTTCAACAAAAAAAATTATGAAGTGTGCAAAGAAGAAAGTGCAGACTATACTCAAAAGGAAAAAGCAATTAAAAGAAACTGTCCATAAGGAGCCTAATTACTGGACTTAACTAGATAAAGATTTAAAATATGTTCAAAGAATTAAAGTAAATCATGTCAGCTCAGCGGCTGTGGCTCAACGGGCTAATGCGCCAGCCACGTACACCTGAGCTGGCAGGTTCGAATCCAGCCCGGGATTCGAACCTGCCAAACAACAATGCGGCTGCAACCAAAAAACGGCCAGGCGTTGTGGTGGGTGCCTGTAGTCCCAGCTACTTGGGAGGCAGAGGCAAGAGACTCGCTTGAGCCCAGGAATTGGAGGTTGCTGTGAGCTGTGATGCCACGGCACTCTACCCAGGGTGACAGCTTGAAGATCCGTCTCAAAAAAAAAAAAAAAACTTTTACTATATTTATCTAAACATTTTAAAAATAGCATGAACTAAATTATTTTTGGTACAAATTCATACACTTGTATCAATTTCTTACCCTTAACTATCTCAAATACCATGTCACTGAGACTTTCATAAAGGGAATATTTTTTCAAAATGGTATTTTAAATTTTTGTCCCTTGAGATTGCTTACTACCTTCTTCTAAATTACATTTTATACTTAATATATTTGAAAATGCTGGTATCTTCCATTGAATCTTCCCTGTGGGCTGTGTTGTTTTTAGTGGAGAAAATACCCTCTCAGAATATTTGTAAGTTGGAAGTACAAAGTGAAGGTTTAACAAGCTTAGTAATGACAATAATGATGATAAAAAAGAAAACAGATACAATTTAACTAGTAAACCAGAAAAGGTGCCACAGACCAGCCATAAGCCGGACCTGTCTTGAGCAGTTACAGAAAATGCCTGCAGTTTCACATCTGTATGAGGAAATTCTGTTCCTTTGCTCCCTGTTCTGAGGTGGTGCTGTCAGACCCCTGAGGTGAGCCTTCTGTTCTAAACCTGTCTTGAGCAGTTCCGTTCCTAGGAGATGAAAGCACACACAATAATCCTTGAAGTTAGTGGTTTGCAGAAGAAAATATATTAGTTAAAATATTAAGCCGGAAAAACTTGGGGGAGGGGCATAGTAAAGGAAATAAGTCAAACTTTGAAGCAATGGGCATTTTGAAGCCAAGAAGAATTTAACCGCATCACTAAGCCTAAGGATTATTTCTTAGTTCACATGTATGGCTAGGATTTATGGAAATACTTGGTGTTTTGTTTCTGTTTTACATGTGATATCAAACAGTCCTGCTGTGGCAGCAAATGATTAGCTCTTTGATATACACCAAGTTCTGTGTCTCTTCCGGGCTTCTATTAACCTGATTATTGATTAACCTCATAGTGAGGAAATGGTAAAAGTCCTTTCCCATGGTATCCATGGGTGACATAACCCAGCATGATTTTAGTATTTTATGGAAATATTTTCAGAATTCTGTATTTTTTCCTTTAAAAAACACCTTTTCAGAAAAATATTTTCTGAATGAGCATATTTTCAAATGCACCTTTTAAAAAAAATTGTTTTCCAGTGTCAAGAGACCACTCCCTCCATGGGAAGTATATTGATATCCCACTTGTATTAACATTGGGTTTACAGTAAGATGAGTGTGCCTTAAATATACTGAGCTGAAGTAAAGTACTCTGGAAAAATAATTTAAATGCCATTGATAAAAAAACTTTTATTTGGCACACATTATAGTTTCTTTCCCTCTAAATTTCAGTTATGAGAAATTCTAAATTCTATTAAGTAGCTGTCTTTTTTTTTCTTTTTTGAGACAGAGCCTCAAGCTGTCACCCTGGATAGAGTGCTATGGCATCACAGCTCACAGCAACCTCCAATTCCTGGGCTCAAGCAAGTCTCCTGCCTCCGCCTCCCAAGTAGCTGGGACCTCAGGCACCTGCCAAAT